>JALPQI010029431.1:0-10810 GCA_025490895.1 Thaumatotibia leucotreta
AGTCGCCATCAGATATATGGTAGCGGTCGAGGTCCCCAAATAAATCGACGCAACGTAAAATTTCAATAAATTCGTTACATGAGAAAAGGGCAATGATTTGGGAGCGTGTAATTCGTCACAAATTTAGGGGCAGTCACTTTTCAATAAATTCGTAACGTACAAGTAGGTAAAGATATCGGAACAAACATGACTCAAAGATATCGAAGCAGCCAGGATGATCATAAAGATCGGAACATTTATAGGAAATACACCTTAAGTCTGCGTCACATAGTTTATTTTTATTTGTTACAATGTTGTCTCTACTACTACTTTAAGTTGTCAATGTCAAAGATAATTTTGACGACACTGTTGTGGGTGAGTAAATGAGTTTCCTACATAAAAGAGAAGTTTTCAAGCATCATTATCGAAAAATGCATAAATTCAATTTTGATTTTTTATTGATGTAATCATATTAATATGGGATAAGTAAATAAAATCGTAAAGCTAGCAAATGATTTATTTGAACGGAATTAAAAAAGTATAAAGGGTGAACAGAATACCTAAAAGTCATTTGCGGATCCTATTTTACCACGGTGACAACTTTGAGAATTGTAAATTGACTGTTTCTCCCATTGCAGGCGTCCATGGGCTACGGTTACCACTTATTATCAGACGGGCCGTGTGGTTGTTTGTGTTTCAAATATATTGCAAGAACTTTTAGCAATAAACAATAAATACCGTCTTTTAAGCGAAGCAAAATTATATATTGTCACAAAAATACCACAATTGTAGCGAAATTCCAACATAGGTAGGTCGAACCTCATATCAAGAATTTGCGAAAATCGTTCTAAACCTTGTGACAATTGTAACGACTTTCCGAAAGTAAAATAGTAAATTGCGATACAAGTGCGAAAAAAATTAAGTTGAGTGGAACGAGTGGAGATAAATTAAAGCACGGCCGAAGGGAGTGCTTTAAATCTACACGAGTTACGAATTTCCTTTTCGCACGTGTATTATTAGTGACAATTGTATGCTGGTGGCAAACAAGCACACGGACCGTCCGATAGTAAGCGGTAGACGTAGCCTGCGGAGGCTTGACATCAGTAACAGTGATATTATACATATATGATATTATATATACATGTTTATACTATTGTTGCTTTACTAAAATGGTGGCTCATTAAAACCAGTCAGTATGGGAATGTCTGAAACTATCGGATATACGAAAATATATTATGTTCTTAGGAACCATGTCATCGATTTTAATAAATAGAAAAACTGCATTAATATATTTCAAAAAAAAAAACTACCCAGCAGGGGAATCGAATCCGGTTGTTTTGAAAAATTAAACTTATCTGCACTATTTCTATTCGGATATCCATTGTGTAGATCTTAAGCAGTAAATAGTAGTATTTGTTTTTAGGAACTATATCCCCTAAGAAAAGAAGCATGATGTTTAAAATGAATAAAATACATTTTTTTTGCATATTCAACACGTTTTTTTTTCTAATGTATAAATGCAGTTTTTTTTATCAAAATCGATGATAGATAATTATGATCCCTAAAAACAAATACTACTTAGTATGTCTCATAGATTCAGAATTTCTCTTTCAAAAAAATAATTTTTAAGACAAAATATTATTAAATTACGTACTGACATCTCTATTACTCCCTAGGGAATTTCACTTTTCTATTACTCCCGCTATCCATGCAAGCAATGGCGCGCTGAGACAGCAAGTGTGATAAAAAGGTGACATTAACTGGCCCCTAAGATCGCCTGATTTGACAGCTGCTGATTTTTTTTCTGTGGGGTTATTTAACAGGATTTGTCTTTTCTAATTGGCCAACGAACCTTTAGCAATTAAAACAAAATACTCGAACCACGATCAATGAAATAACGCAGAAAATGTGTGAAAAATGCGATGAAAAGGGTTGGCATCTGCGATGCTACTGGAGGTGGATATTTGTCTGATTATTTTCCATGTGTAATTGCCGTTACAAAATAAATTTATTTAACCAGTGATACTTAATATTTTTTGTGTTATGTATAGAATAAAATTTCAAAAATAAAGTGTATATATCTTGTTCCGCCACCCTGTATGATTATGAATATATTCTAGATTGACTTATACATGACTTATACACTGCTGTGTCAACAGTACTTTCAAATCCCATCGTAATTGCGCCACCGCCGAGTACCCGACATCTTCTCACGAAATTTAGCTTTGCTCCTTACCTTTGTTCTTGGCTACCTTTGCCAATTTTGACAGTACGTCAAAACAGCGGTTAACTAGATAACTCATTTTAATGATTTAGGCATAATATCTGTCCAATTTGCGAAAGAGACAGAAATATATTTGTCACGATGACAAATGTCTACTCTTTTCGAAGAACGTCACAACAAACCACTCTGTTCTAAATTCAAATTATTGACAACCTAGTCAAGACTTGTGGCTGACCATAAAGAATTTAAAGCGATGTGTATATGACACTAAGGTATATTTTCCATAAATGTTGAGATATTTACGACCACCCTGACTGCTCAGATATTTCTGATTATCTCTGTGTTCCGATATTTTTGCCTAATTATACGATACGAATTCATTGAAAAGTGACTGACCCTAAATTTATGACGAATTACACGCTCCCAAATCATTGCCCTTTTCTCATGTAACGAATTTATTGAAATTTTACGTTGCTCCGATTTATTTGGGGACCTCGACCGCTACCATATATCTGATGGCGACTGTACATAGAATACTATTGTGACTTTTATATTTAAATCAATTGGTTCAATTGAAAATCAGGAATATCTTTAAAAAATCGAATGTCTTATGTCTTTAAACGTAAATGTCTTTAACAGAAATGTCTTTACATGTAACAAAATGGTAACGCAGGGACAATGTTATTGATACTAAGTGCAAAAAAGTTTATAAATCCAATTAATATAAGGAAGAAATACATACAAAGAAATTACTACTAAACTCAGATGAAAACAGTACTAAAACAAAACAGCATCGCAACTATTGTTGACGCAAAAACGTCCGATTCACATCATTTTCAACACAGCTAGCTGTCGATAATGCATCTTGTTACAACGAGATAGGGTCCTCCTACAATTGCCTCTGTTAGAAGCAATCGATGAATATTCCATCAAGATTCCTATCTTTATGGCAGAACGCGGAAACTTGAAAGCGCTATTTCCATCTTGTTGTGCCTACTATAGTGACGTTTAGGCGTACGTGTCTGTGTGTGTGTAAAATACATATATCGTGGAACAAGGTAATACAAATTAGTCCCGCGATATAGTCTATACTATCTACAACAATGTAGATACATAATATAGATGTACTAGCGACCCGCTCCGGCTTCGCACGGGTACTATACCTACATAAAAACCTTCCTCTTGAATTACTCTACCTATTAAAAAAAATCTGATCAAAATCCGTTGCGTAGTTTTAAAGAATTAAGCGTACAAAGGGACATAGTGATATAGAGACTTAAATATAAATACATACAAAACAATCAAGACAATAAAAACTTGTGATAATCAAACACATAAATGCCCTTGTCGGGATTTGAACCATGAACCTCCAGCATTGGAAGCATAGACTGTGCGAGTACCAACGCGTTTGTTACTAGGGCTCCCGATATACGTACTATTCGCCGAACCGTAGCTCCGTGTTCTTAACCCCGGCGGTACTAAGATCACGAATTTCACAGTCACGCCGAGATACGTACCCGAATCTTTGTTTGTATACGTATCTACGAATCTTGGCTTCGTTCTGGCAACGACTGCTCGTGGCATGGATCCGGCCGGACCAATTACTATGCAAACAAATAAGGCCTATTATTGAATAACAGCTTGTTTTTAAAGTACGTATTGAGTATTATACTCGTACTCTAAATCGGGACGAACGGTATTTTATTGATTAGACTTGCATTTTTCGTATCTATTTATGTTATAGAATAACGTGGTAGGTACTGTGTTCTACATAACAAGCGACGGTGATATTTATGGATTAGAATTTATATTGTGATTTAGAATCACCAGATAGAAAAATTAAAAAAGAATGTTAAAAATATTTGGCCGAATTGCTATACATATTTAAAAGATAATACAGTCGTTCATTTAAGTTTATTACCTGATAGGGCGGCCCTTTTGTAGATAAGACCTATACTAAGAATTTGCACGCGCAAAGTAGCTAACAATAGTTTGTCTGCGATGTAATTGACCACACGTGGTAATTTTACTGATAAATATGTTAACTTGGGCTTTACCTGGTACACCTTTTGTTTGTGAAGTTGAATGAAATAGCCGCATCTTTGTTTTGATATAGATAAGCGGGGATGTTTTAGTAAATTTGAAAGGGGCAATTTCGGGTTTTGGTTTTATACGTGTTTAGTCACTAATAAGATTGCAGGCCGGACAGACTTAGCGACAGTTTAGTCGAATTTAAATTAATTGTTTTTTTATTATTTTGTTACGTTTTTGTATTGTTACTGTTGGTGACAAGATAGCGTTTTTAAAGTGTATTAATAATGAAGATCAGTTGGGTGTGGAGTTATGCCACCAGGGTCGGTGACACGGCTTTATGCACTTTGTGCAATGATCGTACGAACAATGAGTTTTCGTGTCGTGGTGGTACAACAGGATCGATAGGAAAGCATTTGAAAGCGGTGCACCTAAAATCTCCCGTCATCGTCACGACATCCAATGAGTTAGTATATTGTATTTTTCAATTATATTGTTTTTTAATATCCTTTTATATTTTAAAAGTTCCTTATTTTGTAGGAAATAACGCTGTAAATTTGTATATTTATGACGCATTTATTTTGTTCCTGAGTTATGGGTTTCCTAGTATAGATTAATCGTTGTCTGGTACCCTCAATATTGATTTATGTATTTATTTATATCAACTTTATTGCACGAAAGAAAAACTTAAATTATGATATTTAGAACTAAGAAAAAATATTTACTCCACACTGTGTTATGTATTTTTTAACTTCCGTTCACATCTCATTTTTAAATTAGGTAATTAATACATGACAATGTGTCAGTTTTTATTAATATTGAACTCAGAAAATATCTATATTTTATAATTCTGCCCTCCTTACCTTAAAAAGTAAAATATTAATATGTAAAATTTAATCTCAGTACGTATACACGTTATCATACTGAAATTAAGTACAACTAAGTTATCGGGTTATCGCACTTTACGTTAGAAAGGCAATTAGGTAACCACTAAATTAGATTCACAAATATCACGGAACATTCTCATCCGTTTTCCTTAGTCCTTAAAGACAACGCATCGAATCGTCACTCAACACCGCGGGCGGAACGGATCTGCGTGTAATTAAGATACGTATCCCCGTGTACACGTGTATACGTAACTTTATTGATACGTAGCCGTGTAACACGCAGGAAACGGGCCTTAAAACCGTGGCCGTGTAACACGGCAACGGGGATCCGGCTACGGTTACACGAAACACGGTCACGACCAGGAGCCCTATTTGTTACGTACGGTCGGCTCTAATAATATGTATACGATTTTGATCCTTATGCCTTTGACATACGTTTCAAAATGTATACATATTATTAGACGTGACTGTACATTTTATCGGCCCTGTCCAAGATGTCCTGGAGACTGAACATTATGTATGGCAGAAAGGAGTCCGACCGAAGCCGTCCGCGTCCGCAAGGATCCGATCGGTGTGCGGCCAAACTCATACGAAATACGTGTGCAAAGCCGCGCGATGAGATTCCTAGCAAAATTACGATGGTGTTGTTTTATATCTAGTTTTAACTGCCCGTCATTGACTGTCAAGGAGATGACATTGACTTATATATTAATAGTATTTTTACTACGGCGTAACCTAGTTCGGATTTACTTTTTGCGTCGGAAGTGTGGGAGATGTCATATAAATTGTGTTGTTAGTAACTTCAATGCCCTTGGCACAAAAACTGGTTCATTGGATAAATATCGAGAAGCGAAAATTGTGAGGGAATTATATAGACCCTTTGTTTAAAAGGTGAGTAAAGTTACAATGTCTGTTTTTATATGTGTTTTACTCAATATCCCAAGAATAAAAAACTAATAAAAAAAATCGAAACTTCTAGTCCAGTTTCAATTAGGTACTTATTCCGAAAACGTAACTTACAACCCTGTAATACTATGGCAACGACATTACATCACATTTTCAGTCACAGCGAAAATATGACGCAATAGATGTCAAAAATGAATCGGGCATGAAATGGCGGTGCTAAATTGTAAAATAAATCATTGGAAAGTGTTGTAAACAGGTATATCGGAGCTTTTCTTGCATGAACAAGAACCTTGATTCGGTTATTTTTGGAACACGACAGGCGCCAATGTTACTACCGATAGTATAGACATAGAGATTTGGGAGAAGGACAAAGGAATCACTCCCTAGACACTTGGTGAAAAATGTTAGCGAGGTTTTTCAAAGGGATTAAAATAAAATTAGTAAAGTAGCAAACGTCCACAAAAAAGAAGAGTTACGATTAAAGAGTGAAGAGGATAGTACAGTCATTAGATATATCGGAACGGTCACGGTTCTCAAAATAGCTGAACATGCCGTCTAACGTAGTGATTGTGACAATAAAGAAGCCTGCTCTGCTCAGATGTTTGTTTTGCCAAGTACTCTAGCCGCTCCGATATATTTTATAGCGACTAAGTACGTATATGTTAATATAAGATTGATGATGGGCAGCAGCGTCATCGATGTCATAATAGTGCACACATTATTGCGATCGCCAACCCGTTTGCCCAGCGTGGCGATTATGGGAATTTACCTCCTAATGCGTACGCATAGTTAATAGGAGAGGCCTACGTCCAGAAGTGGACTAACATAGGCTGATGATGAAGTATATGTACAATACTGCAGTTTTGACTAATATGAGTGATGTGTCTTTTTAAGTTATTACGGCAGAATAGCTTGTTCGACAACGAATAAGTAAAGAGAATTCAGCGTTTGCATTGCAATGAGTTGCATCAGATGTTGACGGCCTATTTTCGAAATAGTAAACAAAGCTGCATCCATGAATAAATTTTGCACGTCAAAGTTACAATTCGAACTGGAATCTATTTCTAGCAAGATATATGATGATAGTTTAAAATGATGTGTTCCTACAGTTTGTTCGGAATAATACAAGCCAGGACCAAGGCCTGGTATCCCTTAGTCCTGAACTCTACACAATAATAAGCTAAAAGCAACTTGCTAATTGATGAAAGAGATGTCAATTGGTTGAGTAGAAAGCCTGCCAATTGTGCCAATTGGTTCAATCAAACACAGACTTTAATTATTTATATAACTGCCTGAAAAATGGCAACAGTTAGTCGATCACAGGGTGATCACAATCCTCATCGGTCAAGCAACGTGGTCAAGGTACGAAAGGTTGTTAGAGCCAGATGCCCTCAAAGTAGGTATATTAGGTATCTATCTCCCTGTATAAGTACGAAGTATATTTATTGTAAACGTATTCGTGGCAGCAACGTAGCTTAGTCAGTTCGTTATATTTATACAGAAAAGGCATACAAAAAGCTTCAGTAACGAAAAAGGAGCAAAGGAGACGGTAACAATCTTGGAGGAACAGAATATTGGATATCTATTTTTGGATTGCGATCATAGCCAAGGTAAACAGGAACTTGATAGACGCAATTAATTTCAACCAGAATCGATACGAATACGCAGTTAAATCGTATTTTGAGCCCCAAAAACTTTCGAACTTCGGTGTTCGCGGCAGGGTTGCTGATTACACATCGGAATATTATTGCCTCTTTCTGACGTCTAAAGGAATGATTGCAGTTATATCGGGCTCGGACGCATCCGTATTCTCCTAGCAACGGCTTTATAAATAGACCCGTGAAAGAATGTCCGCGTTCTGTTGTAAAATAAATATCGTGATGTGACATAAGGAGAATAAACCTTTACACTGTGATCACGAGCACGACACACACACACTTAAGTGAATTATGGAATCCGTGGGAAAGCACACCTAGTCAGTACACCTCGTTGGTGGTGGTAGGTTTATTAGCTAGGTACACCTCAAGTTTGATGATGACATATAACAGAACTGATGACATTAAAGACATATGAAGGAGTTTTCCACTGTATCTACTTGTGATTTTGACGTGGTTGGAGGCAAGGTCTTATGAAAACTTATAAAATCGCACATAAAAACTCAACTCTATACCAAATATTGAAATTTAAGCCCTGCCCCATATATATTCTAAAGTCCACACGTCGTACACTAAAGGTCAACCCTGACACGTTCGTCACACATTGACCACACGTTGTCTGGCTACTTTTCTCGCCGCGCACATTTTAGTGACCATTGGGTGGATCAACCAGTTGACTACTCATCGAAAGTGTCATGCAGTAGAGTTGCTGTCGTGTTGGCGTGGAGTTGTTATAATGTGTGAAGCTTTTAGAGTTTCAATTGGTCGAAGGTACCTACGTTGTTGCTACCTGGTATTAATGACCCACCAAATTGATCTGTACACATTCCTGAGTATATTTAATTGTCGTCAGTTCCGCGACAAATGACATTGGATCCCATGATAACGGGAAACGCTCATCTCACAGCGCAATTACATGCACATGACGCAAATTCATAAATAGAATGTTTGTGTACTAATCCGGAGGCTCGGCTGAAACGATTACGATAAATGAGCTATTGTTCCGCTAATAAGTAGGTATTAAACGAGCTGTATATAGGCCGATTAACCAAAGTTGAAGTGAATGAATGAAACATTAATGATATGTGGAAATAATTAAACAGTTTAAAACAAGTGCAGTGATAAACAGGCATTAGTATATACTCGTACCATTCGTCTGTTAGAATCCAACAATAATGTAAAGAAATCTAAAAACTTACATTATTCCATAATCACAACAGACCACAATCTTGGTTTTATATTAAACTTTGAGTTCAAATATATTTTTAGTTGTAATTATTGATATTTATTAGCATTAACGTAAAAATATATCTACGAACATGATGTGTCAGACGTCAAATGCTATGGAAAGTCAGCCATATTATTATATATAGCCATATAGTTTGTTTAATTTTTCTTTGGGTTCTACCAACGCTCGGTATAGTGTTTGTGTCGAATGAATGTAATCGGTTCATATTTATAATAATATATCCGCACATCGTTATTATACTGACATGCGCGTACGCACCTATCAAAAGTGTAAAACGATCTTGTGTCATAAATTATCATTGTTTCGATTCAGCAGTGATACCTAAGTATACAATGATACACATTTTCACAAGCTTCGGGGATTTGTTCCCTTTTTCACTCGGGCCTCGGGGTGCTTAGCCAAGTTGCCAATAGCTAGCCCTTAATCGTCAATCGTAAACGAAAGTCAGCTAACTGTCTTTGTCGCACTAACATGAAAGAGTGACAGAGAGGGAAAACTACGATACGCTACCAAGCGCTAGCGATTGGTAACTTGGGTAACCATCCAGGTCTGCTACCACGAACACCAAGTTCCCAAATTTCGGGATCTCCAACGAAGTCGTCATTAGAGTGTAAGAGACAAATCCCCGAAATTTACGAACTTCGTTGTTCGCGATAGGAGGACAGAATTTTACCCTTAAATGGATCATTATTTTTGTATGCTCCAAAGGTTTCTCCGCTATTGAATTAGAAATCGACGCGTACGCAGCTATTGACGCAAATGCTAACATGTGTAGTGTTTACGTTGTCAGACCTATATGACCTGGAGGCTTGGCTCGTGTGCCGTATGAACTATGAACATTGGTTTAATGTGTACTGATTTATATTTATCACTCAATTTTAATTATTTTATGATTTGTGGGCTGTTTAAAAACAACCAATACGTACCTATGGTTTGGACGTAGTTGGGTCAAAATTCTTTTCGTTGTCTTATTTTGTGTCCCTAAAAAACGTGACGCAGTGGTGATTTTTGTAGGAGATGATGTTTTGTTTTCTATTTCTGTTGTATGGATTAAAATCTAGCGTGAAAAAGAAATACAAGTGCACCGTTTTTTTTTATATACCGTGTCGAAACGAAACAGCAACTAAAAATGTGACAGAGTGGTATGAAACAAGACAACGAAAATAATTTTGACCCAGTTACAGGAAAAGGATCCAACCTCTGACATTTGTTGCTGAGATTAAAAACTTTTCTTTTTGACATAGGATTTTAATTTAGTTGACAGATTTTTTGGTATAGATTTAGATATTTATTAAGAATTGCAAGTGATGAAAACGTTCCAGTAATGGACCTGCTGATCTGTTGCTGTGACCTTTATATTTAGCACGTTTACCTTAGATTATGTATTATCAACATGCCAATGCTAATTAGTAATTATTATTAATTATAATTATTCGCACATTCGTATCACTAGCAGTTTATATAATTTGCATACCTATGTCAGATAATGTAATACTTGGTGACATAATTGAATGAATTAAGTATTATATTTTTGCTTTAATATAACGTCATTGTGTATAGCATGATGTTAATGGCATGTTTTCCTGTTTTAGATAACCCGTTTGTGTACTTGTGTTTCCTATTGGTCAGTATTAATCATTACTTCCGTAAAATAATTGAAATTAAAGATAGGTTATGTGTATGTGTATCTATAAATGTGATAATTCATGGACATGGGGCCTATTTATCAAAATCTTGTTAATTGTAACACAATCGGAAGCTTATGGTGCCCCCACATTGGCGTTACAAAGTGTTATATAACATCACATCATCTTTCTCTTTTCGACATTCTACTATATAACATTGTCCTTGTCACACTTTGTTTTATAACGTTATACAA
>JALPQI010029432.1:0-10936 GCA_025490895.1 Thaumatotibia leucotreta
ACCTTCGTGTGTTCCGAAAGGTTTTCTAAGATCAAATCGGATTATATTCCCCTGTTGCATAGGCATGATGACTGGCAAGTCAAATCAGCAACTTTTTTCGAACTGTTAAAACGATCACCACTATAGAATTTTATATGAAATACTCAAAAGTGACGTCACGTTTGAGTATTGCCAAATTTGAATACCCTACTCTTAAGTTCTCTTAAGTTCTTTTCAATTTATTAAATAGAAGTTCTGTACAAAAATTACTGTAATCTACATCTTAGAAATAATTTTGTCGTGTATTATGTCGTGCATAATGTTAAATAATTTATTTTAACTACAGTCATCATCCCTATTCCTGTATATTGACATTTCTGTATTATTAGGGTTCCGTAGTAAACTAGGAACCCTTATAGTTTCACCCTGTCCGTCTGTCTGTCCGCAGTAACCCTTAGTACTAGAAATTTGCAAATTGGTAGCTACAGGTATGTAGGTACATATGAGTCCAAGCCTACAAAGTGGTAGAGTAAAATGTAAAAAAAATATATTTCCGGTACCTACCTTCCCTAGTGTAAATTGAGGATGACTTTTTTATTTTGCTGTAATCCTATAGTGTGGGGTATCGTTGGATAGGTATTTCAAAAAGAATAAAAGTTAAAAATTTACGTACTAAATAAATAATTTTGAATGCATAAAGTTACATAGTAATAAAAATAGTAGAATTAATGTTTTATGTGTAGTAAGAAAGATATCACATTGCTGGGAGGAATCCTTTCAGCAGGATAGCTATATAATTATATGGTTTACAAGCACTCCAGGCATTTAGAGTTTATACAGATGGTGAGAGTACTACTTATAAAAATGTTTTATAGTTATTACACTTCTATAACCAACTTCAATTAATGATAAGGTTCTCAATTGGACTGATTTTTTGAAAGTCAATTTGTTTTATTTTTTTTTGGTGATTATTAAACTGTATTGCATCCATTAGAAATGTTAATGTTGATGTTCAAAATTAAACTCTTTAATTGAAAGTGGGCAGGAGGACATAATGTAGTAAGTTGTGCATGTATTTTTACCTGTGTTTTGTGTATAATAAATGATTTACATAGGTACATACATGCAAATTAAAAGGAGGGAAAAATAATAGTACCTAGATATGGCAGCGAGGACATGGACTAGATAACTCATATACTAGAAGTGGAGAGAACTGAAATTCCTCAAGAGGCGCACAATAAATTCACATGCAGTTTTAAGATTTTAGACCTTATCTTGGTAAAATTAAAAAAAAATAGTTAGCTAGCCATTGTATGCAAAAATTTGTCTTTAAAAAAATACAAGTGGGTCGAAAAATATGTGCATTAGGTATAGGATACCTGTAAGATACTCTAAAAAGATACCTTCTGTAACCTATGAACTATGAATAGATAAAGTAGGTACCTAAAGCACCTGGTCCTCATCCGGCCAACCACTGATGCCTGGCCGACTACTGGTTCCTTCACCCTAATATAAAATATTAGTGAAGTCACCTCACTGAACGTGGTTGAATGTGTTAATTCATGTAAAACTACATAACTTGAAGGCCAAATATAATTGCCTATGTCAATGTACAGACAAGTTTTCCATGAAAAGCTTAATTAAGGAAACACAAAAGTTTCCTAGTAACAAAAATAATGATATTAAGACTTACATCGCTCATGTAAGGTGTCCAGTCGCGATTTTCAGATTCCCATTCGGGTGGTGGTTGCTTTTCTCTTAATTTGTCTATGACGACGGCATCAGAATCGTTGTCGACTATAGTACGGTCGAAATCAAACACAGCGAGAGAGGCCATTTTTACACGTTCACACAACGCGGTGTCCGCGTGGAAACTGCGGCTGAAAACCAGCCAGGGTCAGGCTTATATAAGGCGCGCGCAGCTTTTTACATGTCTTGCGAGCTTTGCTTTTCGAATGTTTTTAATTCCAGCTAGCAAACTAATTGGTTGATTGGAATGATTGGAAACTATTTCGACAAGTGCGTATTGTTTTCTTTAAAACGTTAAGATGTTTTTAGATATCTAAATCCAAACAAAACAATCCATTCAATCCAACTTAACATAGCATCGTTCGATTCGTTTTGACGTAACTTTGCTGTCAGTGACGTCAGTGTAAATGTCATAATCAGCTGCTCAAAGGCGTTTTACAAGATCCTTTTTATACAAGATTGTCTAAAATTTGTAGTTTTGTTGTATTGAAATTTGCGTATCAATTGATACATTCAAACAAAACAAAAACATCTTAGAATTTAAATTTAAAATAAATAGAACCTTAAAGTAACAATAAAACTCTATTAATAAAATAGCACGAAAAAGGAAAGTTGGGATTAGAATTCAGAAAAAAAAACTTGACAGTTAGACAGATAAGAATTTTGACATAACCTCTCATGCTAGTTTTTGCTAGAAAAATTAACAGAAAATTGTACGTTTTGTTACAAAAATGGCATCAATAACAGCGTATTCAGTGGGGCGACTGGCGAAATACGTGACAGAGTCGACATTTCGGAATTTACGCTCCAACGTCTACAGGTAGAGTTGCGCAACGTATCTCTACATAACCTAGAAAGTTATCTATTTTTTAGGAATTTAAACCTAAACATATCATAAAACAGCTATTTTTGTAGTTTTTTAATGTTTTGTCTGCTCGGAATATTATGCGTTTTATGATGTAAAATCTTGGTTTAAGTCTTATTAATGAAAACCTATGTGTTAAAAAGCTGTAGATTTTCACACATATTTGCAAATTTTTCGATTACTCTTATAAAATTCCTAGCTGTAAACGATGAAATTTGTATAACCAAGCATTTACACTCAAAAATTTCCGTCCTTCAAGTTGTTATGATATTGCATCAGAAAACAGAAAGATATTCTTTTAGTTAACTTTTGGTGCTTACAGCCCAAAATTAAGTCCAACTAATGTTTACACTAACTAACTTTTACTACATGATTATCCTAACCCATTGAAACAATAAAATTGATGGCAACACCTTACAAGGTTCTAAGTTCTGAACAAACCATTCAGACCAAACGAGTCTTCGCTATTCTATCTCCCACTGTATGCAATCAACGAATAACGTTTTGTGTAATGATACAATTTCGTAGAGTGGGGGATAGAATAGCAAATGCTCGCTTGGTCTGAATGCACCTTTATACATTGTTGTCATCACAATAGTGTCTTTGCATGGTTTTCTGTAGACAGGGACTTTAATATCTAAAAAAATACTCAAACTCACTGACTCTAAATAAATAAATATATTGGGACATCTTACACAAATCTACCTAGTCCCACAGTAAGCTGAATTAAGGCTTGTGATGTGGGTACAGTCGAAGACAAAATAAGGGGTATACAAAAACGTTCAAAAATATGTCCCAGTGCACTCTAATTCTGTGTAATAAGAACGTCGTAACATATTTATGAACGGATTCTTTCGATACTTATTTTTGCACTTGACTGTACCAGGCGACAATAGATAATAGATAGATACATATAGATACTTAAATATATAGACAGCCAAGTCCAAGGAACAAATATTTGTGTTAAAAAAATACACAAATAATGCCCTTGCCGGGATTCAAACCCGGAACCTCCAGCTTCATAGACAGGGTCACTACCAACTAGGCTACAGAAGCTGACAAACTACTCTGCATACGAAGCTGGAGCTTCTTTGCCGTATCACACTTATCTCATCTAACTAGATGTCCTCATAATACAAGCTAGATGAGATAGGCATGACATGGCAGTTCTGGGAATTATTTATGTATTTATTTATCTATATGTATGTATCTATTGATTATATATATTGTTGCTTGGTACCCACATCACCATACCTGGGATAACTCGGGGCATTTATACGAAAGTGATGTAGCAAAATATTTTATCAACTAAAAATATATCGATGTTACTGTGAATGACAACATCAAAATGTTATTCGACTTAAATAAATATTAGGTACTTACTCTTCAATTAAAATAAAAAATAACTTTAAACGGCTAGTTACGCGTATATTTTAAAATAGTTTTCAAAATATACAATTAATATTAAAATATCAATATTTAAATTGTCATTTTGATTAAAATGACATCTGCATACTAGTTTTTACTATCTGAAGAGGCTCGCTATCAGATAATTATGACATTGTAAATATGAGAATGTTCAATAAGCACATCTTTTATTATAATTATATCGACATACTTTTAATCGATATCAAATCCCTATAACTTGCCCCCAGTTATCCCAGGTATGCACATCACAAACCTTAATTAGCTTACTGTGGGACTAGGTGATTTGTGTAAGATGTCCCAAGAGATTTATTTTTTATTTATTTACTTATTGCAGAAGTACGACTCGCGGCTACAGTACAGAAGAGAAGACAAAAGAAGAGAATGGTGAGAAGCTACCAACCTCTCTAGAAGAATGCCACAAGCAGCTCGAAACTCTCACCGGAGAGCTCAATAATATCAAAGCACAAGTAAAAGATTACGAGGTGAGAATACAATACAATAACTCTTTATTGCACCTGAAAGACAAATCCAGAACAAATAATAATCAGTGATCGGTTTTTTTACCTAGCAGGATTTCGCGTATACAAAAATTACCAGTGTGACTAAAATTTTATTTAAAATTTTATTTTATTTAGTATTGTATTATACACACAAGAGCATACTTTATGAAACAGAAATATGACAATATAATTAAAGTTTATTTTTCAAGTTACTATAGGAGATCCGCCAGGAGAATCCAGAAAACCCATTACTGATTAATGATAATAATGTACATGCTTGAAAGATGTAGCTACACAAAAGGCTGCCTTATCGCTAAAAAGCTCTTCCAGACAAAAGAAGACTAATAAGAAAATAATACCCAATTTTTGTATCATAGTTTTATTTTTCAGTACACTTATTTTTTAAAATTATTATAACAATTCTTTTCACCTTTTGCTACCCGATGAAAGGCATGTGGTGACTGCAGTAAGAATACATTTGTCACCATCACCACCCTCTTCCCATTGGTGACATAGGATTCGACGATTTAAGTGTCACTGACCATTCATTTATTGATCAATTCAATTTATTGATCAGAACAACAGGCTTGTGTCAACATAATGGACAGTTTTCTGCAATTGCCAACCCACTTTCTCAGCATGGCGATTATGAGCTATAACCTCCTACTTGTAGCAGTGCAAAGCGCAGAGTAACAACCCCCTGGCCCTACATAGGCTATGTCCTACGTAGGCGATTGAAACTTGTATTAACTGGCGGCTGTTTGATTTTATCGGGTCGCGTCGTGTCGCGTCTGTCGCAAGCTCGCTCATCTAGGACACCGCGATAGAGTTGATTGTCCCATATTGTATATTTCAGGATAAATACAAGCGCGCCCTCGCAGACGGCGAAAACGTGCGCCGGCGCATGGTGAAACAAGTGGAGGACGCCAAGTCGTTCGCCATACAGAGCTTCTGCAAGGACCTGCTGGATGTAAGTCACTTAACACG
Organism: Thaumatotibia leucotreta; assembly: GCA_025490895.1. Lineage (NCBI taxonomy): Eukaryota > Metazoa > Arthropoda > Insecta > Lepidoptera > Tortricidae > Thaumatotibia > Thaumatotibia leucotreta. Next base: position 5,509 of record JALPQI010029432.1, read on the forward strand.
TTGTCAAAGTCAAAGTCAAAATATTCTTTATTCAATTAGGCCCAGCAACGAGCGCTTTTGAATCGTTAAACTAAATAGTGAATGAGAGAAAAAAAAACTACCTCCGGTTCTCAGTGGCGTATCTAGGGGGGGGCAGGGGGGGCTCGTGCCCCGGGCGCCAAATTAGAGGGGGCGCCAAATCGCCCAAGATTTTTAATTTCCTTTTGCATATTTTATTATACCTATGTTTAAAAATCAAAAATCTATATGCGTTATCTATCAGAAGGGGCGCCAAATCAGCCAAGATTTTTGATTGCCTTTTGCATAATTTATACAATAACAAAATTTTATTCATAAAATGCTAGATTGGCACGTTTTCCGGGCGTCAAATTAAGCGGGGCGCCAAATCAGCAATTTATTTGGATTTCCTTTTGCATAACTTACACATAAAGAAAATCTTCATGTGTAAATTAAAAAAATGTTAGATTGGTACATTTTCCCTGGGCGCCAAATTAGGAGGGGCACCAAACAAGTCAAAATTTTTGATTTCCTTGTGCATAATTTATACATTAATAAATCAAAAATAATCCCACAATGTCGTAACAGATGTGCTTACCATAGAAAAAATCAACTACGAAAGACTCTGGTTGTCTGGGATTATCCGCATTGTAAAAAAAGTAACTTCAATATCAATTTGTTTGTTTATAAAAATAAATTGATGTTTTCTAATCTTGTAAAATATTTATTGTAAATATGTATAGAGGGGACGCCAAATCGGCCAAGATTTTTGATCGCCTTTTGCATTAGGTACCTATTTGTACATTAAAAAAATGTAAATTCATAAAATTCTAGATTGGTACTTTTCCCGGGCGTCAAATTAAGCGGGGCGCCAAATTAGCAATTTATTTTGATTTCCTTTTGCATAACTTACACATAAAGAAAATCTTCATGCGTAATTAAATAATGCTAGATTGGTACATTTTCCCTGGGCGCCAAATTACAGCCTGGCAAAAAGAGTAGAAATTAAAAACATTGTAGTGTCGTCCCGTTTTCTCACGCATATTGATTTGAAAGGGACGACACTACGATGTTGCTACTTTTTAATTTCTACTCTTTTTTGACAAGCTGTAGGAGGGGCACCAAACAAGCCAAAATTTTTGATTTCCTTGTGAATAATTTATACATAAATAAATCAAAATATGTATGCGTAAACTATTAGAGGGGGCGCCAAATCGGCCAAGATTTTTTATTTCCTTTTGCATAAATGATCATTAAAAAAATGCTAGAAGTATGGCAATTCACATTTTCCCCGGGTGTCAAATTAGGCAGGGCGCCAAATCAGCAATTTATTTTGATTTCCTTGTGCATAATTTATACACAAAGAAAATCATTATGCGTAAATTCAGAAAATACTAGTTTGGTATACCTATATTTTCCCGGGGCGCCAAATTGTGGAGGGCTCCAAACCAACCAACATTTTTGATTTCCTTATGTATCATTTACACATAAATAAATCAAAATTTGTAATGAGTAAATTCACAAAAAGCTAAAATGGAATTTTCTTAAACTCGCTTTCTATAGTTTTCTCTTTTTTTATATTAACCATTTGGAGAATTTTTAAAACTAAAAGTATGGAAACAAGTTTATATCCTGTGCTGCATGTAGTAGGTACTTATTACTCTTATTAGCATCGATAAAATTGGAAATGTACCTATTCAGTTCGAACACAGTTGCATTTATTTTGTTTCGCAATTTTTTTTAATAAGCTAAAATTTTCCTAGTAGGTAGGGCCTTTCCTGTCTAGTAGGTTGAATTTTGGATAGATTGCGGTATCCTAAAAGTGACCATTTTTAGGGTTCCTACCTAAACTAGAAACCCTTTTAGTTTCGGCAGGTCAGACTAGACCGGCAGTACTAGATAGTTGCAATTTGGTAAAGGTACATATACCTACATATTAATTACACCGAGAAAATAATATAATAAAATATAGAACAATAGTAAATCACAAGGGATCAAAATTATATATTTTCACGCCCGGATGAAGCGATGGATTCCACAATAGAATCTAGAACGTAGTGAGGCATTCTAAACTGGAATCCTGAGCGAAATGAGGGATTCAAGCGAACAAATTAAAGCACGACCGAAGGGAGTGCTTTAAATCGACACGAGTTACGAATTTGGTTTTCGCACGTGTATACTGGGACGACGTTTTTCAGTACATTTGGTCCTCCGAAGACCTGACGTAAAATGAACCACTTCTCGCACTAGCGCGTAACAATCACCCCGAGTTAAAAAGAAGTTTTTACACATGTATCGAACGACTTTTTTCATAACAAGTGCCTTAAAAACGCACGGCGATTTTTTTTACGCACGTAGTTAGGTAAAATTATTTTTCCCCCTACACGTAAAGTGGCGATGGATTTACTGCTAGCAATGTCGATATTAGGTGTTAACTTTGGAAAACGAGAGGGGGGCGCAAATTTGGCGCTTGCCCCGGGCGCCATTTACTCTAGCTACGCCCCTGCCGGTTCTAACCCTACACCACTGCCTGAGAAGAATCCGGCAAGAAACTCAGCGGGACTTTCTTTTTTCAAATAATAGTTTTATAACATCTTACAGCTAACATGCATTAATTAAAAACGAAACATAAATTTGATTTAATATAAATACAGATATAGTACATTAACTAGAGATGAAGTCTCTAATAGTCAGAACAATTATATAAATTTAATGAATTTTGAGAAATGTATGATGTAAAGATATATGTAAAAGGGCATACAATTGTTTTTAGTTAAACGTTAAAATTAGCATTATTATACTGCTAGAGATGTAAAGGTCTCTAGTTGTCAGAGTAAAAAGAAAACAAACTGATACATGGGCCAATCAACTTTGCGTTGATTTCCACTCCCACACCCGTAATCTCTATCCACTGTTCCACACATATCCACACACACCCTAGCACTTTCTCATTAGCACGCTCGCGCGTATACACTTACGGGAGATGTACTTCCTATCGTATTTCTTTATTTAATCTTAATTCAATCTTAAAAACAATTCTGCTTAAACTTAATAATTAACATAGTTCTTAGGCACTTGGTACTAACACATCTAGAGAAGGGCTTTTTGATCAACGATTACGAATATATTTATAACTGTTGTTGTTGTTTGTTTGTTTTTTTTTTTATTTACAGGTAGCAGATACACTATCTGTGGCGGCAGAGAGCGTTCCCGAGAGTGCACTCGGTGAAGGTGGCTCCGAAGGCGCAGCCGCCGCTCTCCGCTCTCTGCACGACGGCGTGAGACTGACCAGGGCCATGCTCACTCAGGTACTAGCGTGTACCACTGGAGGGACAGCAGGCGAGGCCGGCTCCGAGGGCGCAGCCGCCGCTCTCCGCTCTCTGCACGACGGCGTGCGACTGACCAGGGCCATGCTCACTCAGGTACTAGCGTGTACCACTGGAGGGACAGCAGGCGAGGGCGGCTCCGAGGGCGCAGCCGCCGCTCTCCGCTCTCTGCACGACGGCGTGCGACTGACCAGGGCCATGCTCACTCAGGTACTAGCGTGTACCACTGGAGGGACAGCAGGCGAGGCCGGCTCCGAGGGCGCAGCCGCCGCTCTCCGCTCTCTGCACGACGGCGTGCGACTGACCAGGGCCATGCTCACTCAGGTACTAGCGTGTACCACTGGAGGGACAGCAGGCGAGGCCGGCTCCGAGGGCGCAGCCGCCGCTCTCCGCTCTCTGCACGACGGCGTGCGACTGACCAGGGCCATGCTCACGCAGGTACTAGCGTGTACCACTGGAGGGACAGCAGGCGAGGGCGGCTCCGAGGGCGCAGCCGCCGCTCTCCGCTCTCTGCACGACGGCGTGCGACTGACCAGGGCCATGCTCACTCAGGTACTAGCGTGTACCACTGGAGGGACAGCAGGCGAGGCCGGCTCCGAGGGCGCAGCCGCCGCTCTCTGCACGACGGCGTGCGACTGACCAGGGCCATGCTCACGCAGGTACTAGCGTGTACCACTGGAGGGACAGCAGGCGAGGGCGGCTCCGAGGGCGCAGCCGCCGCTCTCCGCTCTCTGCATGACGGCGTGCGACTGACCAGGGCCATGCTCACGCAGGTACTAGCGTGTACCACTGGAGGGACAGCAGGCGAGGGCGGCTCCGAGGGCGCAGCCGCCGCTCTCCGCTCTCACGACGGCGTGCGACTGACCAGGGCCATGCTCACTCAGGTACTAGCGTGTACCACTGGAGGGACAGCAGGCGAGGGCGGCTCCGAGGGCGCAGCCGCCGCTCTCCGTCCCTACACGACGGCGTGAGACTGACCAGGGCCATGCTCACTCAGGTACTAGCGTGTACCACTGGAGGGACAGCAGGCGAGGCCGGCTCCGAGGGCGCAGCCGCCGCGTTTTGTTGTCGCTCAACATTTCTATAAGACGAAAAGAGAGAAACAATAGTTGTTGTTGTTGTTAGTTGTTGTTTTCTGGCCATTTTTTTTACAACTCGACATCAAACGTGCCTATTTCGCGTGGTCCCAACGCTGGCCCAGTACTTTGTTGGGGACTTTACAATAAACCCTTGAATGGGTGTTTCTCAGAGCTTAAATGGACATCTCATTCATCTGGTCACGTTTTTTTGGAAGTGGCTACATCTTTTGGTATCATTTTCGGTCGTCAGATACAGCACCCATTTCTCTATAAGACAACCAAAGCCAACCTCAAATCATTCAGCCACTTCCAAAAAAACGTGACCAGATGAATGAGATGTCCATTTACACTCTGAGAAATGCCCGAATTGGCAGGTAATTGCAGGTTTGTTTACCTTTTTTCTACTTTTAACTGAAAAATGGTATAGTAGTACGGTCAAACTGTACATTAAACTCGCAAAGCATGCAGTATAGCTGCATTTTTGGTATGTTGTTTAGACACCATAGGGTACAAGGATGAACAATATTGCTTTGCTCTTCCGCGATACAGAATGTGTAGCTAATTAGTGTAACCCGCTATAATTACTTGCGTATTTTTTGCATGCAATTAATTTTCCCACCCGCCCGCCGCAAAAATAAATACGCAAATAACTATAACAAACCACCACCAATAACACTATACTCGACACGTGTTTCGCCTCTCTACGAGGCATCATCAGGAGTTGACGATGTTGTCGGTCTGGTGTCCGGCAACAGAACACCAGACCGACAACATCGTCAACTCCTGATGATGCCTCGTAGAGAGGCGAAACACGTGTCGAGTATAGTGTTATTGGTGGTGGTTTGTTATAGTTATTTGCGTATTTATTTTTGCGGCGGGCGGGTGGGAAAATTAATTGCATGCAAAAAATACGCAAGTAATTATAGCGGGTTACACTAATTAGCTACACATTCTGTATCGCGGAAGAGCAAAGCAATATTGTTCATCCTTGAATATGGACTTCCGCAAAGTAACGCCTGATTCAAT
>JALPQI010029433.1:0-16109 GCA_025490895.1 Thaumatotibia leucotreta
TGAAGTGTCACTCGTTGATAGTAGATTGATGATGGGCAATTGGGCAGCAGCGTCATCACATTACTGTGATCGCCAAATCCGCTTCCGTGGCGATTATGGGCATTTTCTTTTCTTCTAGGTATTTTTTCTTAATTAGAACACGACATTGAATGGGTCACTATTTTTCTAATACCCTGTATAATATTCTGGTTTGGATGCGCCCTATGTCCCCAAAGTCCCCAAACCCCAATTACGCGTGCGCGAGCCATTATCCTTTGATCTCTAACGAGCTGCACGCGATTATCGTCAGGTACGGCTACCAGTCTGACTTAATTATTATCTGTCCCATAGAATACATTCATAGGTATAGTTGCCTAATGTGTATTAATTTGTCAGCCTCTGTAGCCTAGTTAGTAGTGACCCTGCCTACGAAGCTGGAGGTTCCGGGTTCGAATCCCTGTCGCCTGGTAACATCACAAGCCTTAATTGAGCTTACCGTAGGACTAGATCGATTTGTGTAAGATGTCCCAAGGTTTTTAGAGTAGGTAAACCACCGCACCAATGCTCAAAAAACGGTGGCGGTACGGAATTGTGGTGACGCATCGTATTCGTAACATTTTTGCCGCAAGTTCCCCACACCGCTGCTTATAATACGCAGTCGCAGCTTGTGAAACGTTAAAACGTTACGGATTCCGGATTATGGATACGATGCGTCACTGCGATTCCATACCGTCACCGTTTTCTGAACATTGGTGCCGTCGCACCTTGAAGGTGGATTTAGACCAAACGAGCATTAGCTCATTCTATCCCCCACTCTACGAAATTCGTTCGTAATACAAAACGTGATTCGTTGAAATTCGTTGATGTCGTAGAGTGGGGGATAGAATGAGCGAATGCTCGTTTGGTCTAAATGCACCTTAACATCGTATTAACGTCCAAGATAAAAACAATCTGTTAAGTAGCCGTACCATGAGTTGGCAAGTAAGCAGGTACGTATGCAAGCTATCACGCTCGCACTGATAAATTTGAGCGAGCGTAATGGACTACTTTCCGTACCGTAACATTTCGTCAGATTTCTGCTATATTTTATAGATATTTGTATGGAACTCTTCATGCGTGAGATGGACTTGCACTTATTTAAATGAGACATGTTTTGTTTTCGTCAGCAACATTAGGGCATGAGGTCATTATCCTCAGCATTGAGGGAACGACTGATGATGATGATGTTTCTTTTCTCCCCATAGTCCTTAGGCAGAATTTATTTTTGGATACCTACTTAATATTAATTAATTACACACTATCTAGACAAAAACATTTAATTAAATTCATGATCATTTTAACTTTTTAAATTAATTGCATGTCAAATATGTTCAAGAAACAGCTCTGCCTATAAATCAGCGTTAACAGCCAATTACAACTCGATAATCGGATTCTAAAATCAAACTCCTTGTTTGAAAACAGAATCAAATCTAACCACCGAGCCGAAAACAAACATCTCAATTCAAATTTGGAACGGGCTTATTCGGAATTCAAATAGACAATGCTGGCTGGAGTGGAACATTAGGGATTTGAAGGGGCGCCGCACAGTGGCGCTGTAGGGGAAAATAAAAAAATAGATATCCGAAAACCTAATTATTGTTGATTTTGACTTGTTTGGGCCCACTTTAATCAAAATGACGAGCTAATTACATAAAAAAATAACGTCATAAATAAATATTAGTATGACGATATAGCAAGGAAATGCCACCAGCATCCTATCCTCGGTACAATACGGTAAGAGTCAATTTTAGGTTAGATTAGTTAGGTTTAATTTATGTATATCAAACGTATTGCGAAAATACAAATCAAATTATTTATTATAGATAAAATAAATAAATCAATAAATATCTTGGGAAATCTTACACAAAACAACCTAGGCCCAAGTTAAGCTCAATTAAGGCTTGTGTTGTGGGTACCAGGCGACGATATATAGGTATAATAGATAGATACGTATAGATACTTAGATATATAACACAGCCATGACCAGGGAACAAACATTTGTGATAAATAAATACACAAAGAATGCCCTCGCCGGGATTCGAACCCGCAAGCTCATGCTTCGTAGGCAGGGTCACTACCAACTAGGCTACAGAGGCTGACAAATTTATGAACTAAATATTTTGATTTGTACCTACTTTTTATTTTTCCCCAGTAGTTTTCTTCGGTATATGACATCTAATACATATTTATAATTTATGTATATCAATTGTACAGATTTGAAAACAATGACCTTATCAAAAAATCAAATTTCCATACACATTATAATTTCCGGTTACGCAACGCTCGTAGTAAGTTCGTACATTTTTTTATAGTCTAAATCAAATAGTCAATTATTGTTTTTTTAAGTTCAAACAGGTAGGTAACTTAAACCAGCATTGTATAATAAAGGGCGATTGTTTCTGCCAACAAACTGCTTATAGCTTCGCGGAAGTTGTGTAACGTATAAGAGAGATGTTCTTTTATTTAGTTTTTATAAGCGTCTGTAAGAACGACGAACTCAGTGCCGAAGAAAATGAAAAGTGTTGAAGGAAGCCTACACCAAAATGGTCGGAAACGGTTAGGAAAGAAAAACTAAGTTTTTTTTGTTTTTATTTTATTATTCGACCGTGTAGTGACGGCAGTAAGAATACATTTGTCACCACCCCAACTCCTCCTGCGGGTGTCGTAAGAGTCGACTACAGGATTGACCACTGTCCATTGTGTCACTGACCATTATTTGACAAAATATTGATGATGGGCAGCAGCGTCATCATAGTGGACACATTACTGCGATCACCAATCCGCTTGCCCAGCGTGGCGATTATGGGCATTTACCTCCTAATGCAGACGCATAGTTAATAGGAGAGGCCTACATCCAGCAGTGGACTATCATAGGCTGATGATGATGATGATGATGATTTTATTATTGTACACCCCTAACAACGTTGTGTACGCTGCCCCTAAGCAGGGCTATTACACGACCGGTTGGCCAAATGGCGCGAAACCCGAGCCTCGCAGACAACAGATTACGGAGATAATGCGTCGGAGGGGCAGTTAAGTAATGACGATGTGTCATTACTGGCGCACTTATTGATACACGACATTAGTAAAACCTAAGCAGGTCTTACATGTAAACAAGGAAACAAGGACATTCGCGGTTCTTGTGAGGTTTTGGGACTTAGGTCCCAAGAATAGTCTCAATGGACCGGAATTACGTTTGTGAGTTCTTACGTAAGTTGTAGGGACGTAGTAGGTATATCTACTCAGGTTTTACATATAAATAAGGATACAAGGACATTCTGTTTGTTTGTGAGGTTTTGGGACTTAGGTCCCAAGAATAGTCTCAATGGACCGGAATTACGTTTGTGAGTTCTTACGTAAGTTGTAGGGACGTAGTGTCACTCACGTATGTCTTACGTTAAGAATATTCTCGTTGTTTTTTGAGGTTTTGGGACTTGGGTCCCAATAATAAACCCCACAGGTTACGCAGGTCTTACATATAAATAAGGATACAAGAGCATTATCGTTACCTGTGAGGTTTTGTGAGTTCTTGCGTAAGTTGTAGGTGTAGGGACTAGGGACGGAGCGATAACAAGGAATGGGTTAGTGATATTCACCTTTCGTTCCTTAGTCTAGCTCCGTCCCTAGAACTTAAAGGTGTAATCCCAATGATACACGAAATTAGTGTCACTCACACAGGTCTTACATATAAATAAGCATACAAGGGCATTCCCATTGCTTGTGAGGTTTTGGATATTAAGTCCCAAGAATAGTCTCAATAGGCCGGAATTACGTTTGTGAGTTCTTACGTAAGTTGTAGGGACGTAGTATATCCACGCAGGTTTTACATATAAATAAGGATACAAGGGCATCCTCGTTGTTTGTGAGGTTTTGGGACTTAGGTCCCAAGAATAGTCTCAATGGACCGGAATTACGTTTGTGAGTTCTTATGTAAGTTGTAGGGACGTAGTCTCACCCACGTAGGTCTTACGTTAAGAGTATTCTCGTTGTTTGTGAGGTTTTGGGACTTGGGTCCCAATAATAATCACACAGGCCACGCAGGTCTTACATATAAATAAGAATACTAGGGCATTCCCGTTGCCTGTGAGGTTTTGGGACTTAGGTAGGGCTGCCAACCACAGACATGCGGGACATTCGCGAATAAATTGCGGGACTTTGCTGTAAAATGCGGGACGTGAATGACATTAACATTTCAAAAAAAGCTTAATTTCAGATCGGTAAAATTTAGGTGCTCGCGGGCTATAGTCGCGGACAACTTGGTACATTCAAATGAACAGTATGCAATCTTAAATTGCTTTCATTTACGTATTCATACTATTATTTTAGTATCTCCAGTTTAGTATTCCCTGAAAAGCGGGACAACTGGCGTCCCGCGCGAACCCTTTGCGGGACCCATACTTTAGGGCCCCAGAAACGGGACGTCCCGCATATAGCGGGACAGTTGGCAGCCCTAGACTTAGGTCACAAGAATAGTTCCATAGGCTGGAATTAATACTATGAGTTTCTTACGTAAGTTGTAGGGACGGAGCGATACCAAGGAATGGCTTAGTGATATTCAACTCTCGTTCCTTAGTATACCTCCGTCCCTAGAACTTATGTAAGCTTACTGGCGTAATCCCAGCCATAAACGAAATCAGTATCACCCACGCAGGTCTGGTATAAAGAATAAAGAAGAATAAAGAGTATTTATTTCAGAAAACACAGAGTACATATATTCCAGGGGTCTCCGCACTAGGCTACGCCTCCTGTATCGCGGGGAACCAAATACTTTAAATAACAGAATTTGTTTACAAATCGAAATCTTGACAATAGGTAGCAAGTTACTTAAACTAAGCTAGTACTATTACTATGCTCAATATAAATCAGGATACAAGGGCATTCCCGTTGCCTGTGAGGTTTTGGGACTTAGGTCCCAAGAATAGTCCCATAGGCCAGAATCAATACTGTGAGTTCTTACGTAAGTTGTAGAGACGGAGCGATGCCAAGGAATGTTAGTGATATACACCTCTCGTTCTTTCGTATAACTCCGTCCTCTCCGTCCGTCTAGAACTTACGTAAGCCCGGGATTACACCTGGGTCGCGTTTTATAAAGTTACAATTTACAATTTCGCTGTTTGCCTCTCTAACGCACGCACATATTGGCTAGAATGAGAGGCAAACAGCGAAATTGTAAATTGTAACTTTATAAAACGCGACCCTGGGAGTTCTTACGTAAGTTTCAGGGAAGGAGCTATACTAAGGATTGAGACAGTGATATTGACCTCTCATTACTTAGTATATACTCTGTTTGGTTTGGTGTTTAAAAAAAGGTAAACAATCTTGCAGTATCTTTTTATTGAAAACTACGAGTAGAAAATAAGTTTTAGTAAATATACATAATATAACAAGGAAATACTGTGATTTACATTGTTTTTGATTCATTAAATACCTAGTTTAGATTTTTATATGCATTTTTCAATAAAAAGATACTGCAAGATTGTTTACCTTTTTTAAACACCAAACCAATCAGAGTATAGCTCCGTCCTTACTCCTTACTACTTACCTTCGTAAGATCTTATTGGTGTAATCCCAGCCATACACGAAATTAGTGTCGACCCACGCGGATCTTACCTACATATAAATAACAAGGTGGCCAAAAAATAACGGCATCGGTGCCTAGGAAGTTTTAGGACTCGGGTGCCAAGAGTAGTCTTAGTTAGGTTCTCTAGGCGGTTTTTGGAAGTTTCAGAAGGGTCGATCCCTGAGCATATGCACTTATTTTTAGGCCATGTAGCATGCCATGAGTTTCCAAGTATCGGTTTCGTTAAGTTTTACTTGATAATATACGGCCATCGTACTCGCTCCAATATATTAGTGCGAGCGCGATAGAATGCATTAAGTATCGAGTAAAACCTAACGTAACCTCTACTTTCCAACTCATGGTATGGCTACAGTATAAAAAAATCTGATGTTTTGTCTATGATCTACGAACAAAGTAAGCATATTCGTAGTAGGCTTCCCAAATCCACCCGCCATTTTGAAAACTCATAACCTCAAACAGTAAAACGCTAATAGTGTAGGATTGAAAATATGTGTTTATACCATTACGGCACATTTGCGGTCCCGTGAGGCTCATGCAAAGAGGGGAGGCGGAGGTTAATCTCGGCCGTTATGAGGTCGCGGATTTACTCATAGATGGCTCTGAATTCGGCAAAAAATTGTAATAGGTAAATATACCAACTAACGAGAAACCACCAACTCACACAACCAACCAATCACATAACCAACTATTATCAAACCGTGATTAGAATGGGATTCGAAAGTACTGTTGACACAACATTGTATACATGCGTCAATCTCAGTTCAGTTCGTATACGTTTCATTACTTACCCGTTGACACAACAAATGACACAACATTTACCAATAAAATACTTGTTTATAGATGTAGTGAGTGATTTATTAATCTATTGTCTGTAAGTCTCTGCACTTAAATATATGAATATAACTATGAATATGGGTAAGTAATGAAACGTATACGAACTAATGCTATATTATTCAGGACGTATAAATTCAATTTGTATAATTTTGTAACGTATAAAGTACAATTGGTATAAATTACTAAATCTATAATATCATAACATATAATTTCATTTAGGGCTGATTTTTCAATCCTCAGTTAAAAGTATCCGTCAGTTAAAAGTATTACCATCCTTATCGCTGGTCATCAGTCAAAAGAGGATAGAGCTAACATTTATTTGACAGTTACTGTTATCTGGGGATTGAAAAATCAGTACTTAGTATAATTTAATTTACATATAACATTGTTTACTATAACAATACATTGACATAATAATGAAATAATATACCTAATTCATGTGAGTTTAAATATTTTGGCGTAGTAATTATTTCTGGTAGCAGTTTATTTATATGGGAGTTGCAGTTCTAACCTAACCCAACCTACTTTTCTGATGGCAGTAATTTCTGTAAGGATCGCAGTTCTAACCTAACCTAACCTACTTTTGTGGTAGCAGTAATTTCTACAGGGTTAGAGTTCTAACCTAACCTACTTTTCTGGTAGCAGTAATTTCTGTAGGGTCACAGTTCTAACCTAACCTGACCTACTTTTCTGGTATCAGTTTATGTCAGTGAGGGTCGCAGTTCTAACCCAACCTAACCTACTTTTCTGGAATCAGTTTATATTAGTCGGGGTCCTAGTTCTAACCTAACCTACTTTTCTGGTAGCAATTTATTTCTACATGGGTCGCAGTTCTAACCTAACCTAACCTACTTTTCTGGTAGCAGTTAATTTTCGTGGGGGTCGCAGTTCTAACCTAACCTAACCCATTATGGGTAGCAGTTTATTTCTACGCAGATAGCCGCTCTAACGTAAACTACCTTTTCTGGTTATATTTATTTCTGAGAGGTTTATTTAAGTAGTTATTTGAGACGTCAATGTTTATTTTATTTTAATTTGTATTTGTTATGAAGATTACATGAAACAGAATTAGTTAAAATGTCTGTTATATAAAACGGTGGTATGTTTTATGTATGTTATATTATTTCTAGCTTATACTAATTGGAAATATACATTTTGAGTATTATATGAAACGATTTTATACATTATGAGCATTTGTAAACTAAAATTATGTAAAAAGTTTGTATTCATTTCGGTACGCACCCGATTTGATGGAGGTAGCGTTCTTGATTCATTCACTGCGTCGTTCGCCGCATGCAAACAATGTCGGGTGCGTCATATTTCATAATCATAATCTTAAGGTGCATTCAGACCAAACGAGGGTGTTTCTATCATTTCGTGCAAATCACATGTTTGCTGAAATAAAAAATAAACTAACTCCTAAATTCATTTCAAATTAGTATACTAATTATGCTAAGTATACCTAAAGATGCTAAGTATACCTATGAAATAAATTAGTTCATAGGTATACTTAGCATCTAAAAGTAATTCTATTATTGCAACATAAAATATATAAATAAAATATAAACATGCTAAAAACTTATTACCATCACCGGACAGAACCTAGATTTACAGATTTGGGAGCGAATTACATAACTATTACATGTACTACTTTGATTCAACCTCTTAATTTAGATGAAGTATTTATAAGGGAATGAAAGTTTAGTGGTTTAACAGTTTTAACACTGAATATTTAAATCCACTGCAGCAAAATCTTTTTGTAAAGAAAATAATTTCATTACCATAAATATAGTTTGCAACAACGGAATTGGCCAGTAGGCATTGCAAATGTTATTCTATAAGAAGTTCCCTCTGTCCGCGATCCCCACCAAAGTCGGCTAGTAAACAGTGAACAAGACGGACGTGTGCCAATTTTTTATGAAAAAATATATCGCGGCGGAGTTTTGGATTTGGTACAGTTTTTTTTTCATTACCATTTGCACTGTTTTGATATTAATTTTTAAGTGTTTTATTGAACTGTGAATACTTAAATAATGAATATTCTATTCGAATGCTTAGTGAATGAATAGACCTGCATTTAAATTTATTTTTAAAGAGTTAATCTACAAAAGGTAAGGAAAAGTCATTACCATTCTTGTCATTCCCGTAATTTACTGTTAACATACTATAGAGAATGGTAATGAACTAAAAAATATGGTAATGAATTTCAGTATTAAATTCTTGCCACCATGTTATGTTAATTACCATTCTCGTTTTTTATCATGCACCTGACTGTTGAAAGTAACAAGTAATATTCAAAACTACATTTTCAGTAGGTATATTCCAAATATAACCAGTTATTCATTAAAAGATCTCAAAATTCAAACTTAAACTTTCGACTACGTTATTTCTTTTTTTGACCTATCATTACCAACATCGCATTTTCATTCCCATATTCTATACGTCATTACCATTTCTATTGGAAAAATCTTTTGTTAATAAATCGGTCAATTTTGCGTACAATTGAAAATGTATTATAGATTAATGTTTCTTTTTCGTAAGTCTTACCATTGCCACAACAAAAAAATTAAAATAAAAAAATTCTCCCAAATTCGCCCAATTTGCACGAAATGATAGAAACACCCACGAACATTCGCTATTCTAACCCCCTACTCTACGAAATTCGATCGTTACACAAACCGTGATTCGTTGATTTCGTAGAGTGGGGGATAGAATAGCGAATGCTCGTTTGGTCTGAATGCACCTTTATACGGCCGCAATAGACGAACAACGAAGTGTAAAAGTTCTTTTATGAAACTGTGAAACCAATGCACATAAGGTGCAGTGGGGTAATTCCAAAAGTCTGATTTCGAAAGTCTCATAAAAATCGCCATTATTTCTATTATAAATTAAACTTCCCATTGCAAAATTACCCGAGCATTTCTGACATTCGAAATTATCCCCCTGCACCTTAAATATTTTTAAACAGGTAGGCACACTAGGCAGTCAAGACACCCACATTTTTTTTGGAAATTTTCTGAAAGCACTAGAAAAACAATTGAAGCATACTAGCAGTTGAGAGTATTCTGCATTTAAAATTACTCATGATGTTTGGTTGACCTTAATTTCTGCCTTTAACTTTCCACTCTCGCCGGCATTTAACACTGATATGCGTATATATGAAAACTTGACAGTAATTTACTTACAAAACGTCGTAACTTATTACAAATTTCGTACGTAAATACGACGTTTCCCAACTTCTTAGGTTCCACAATTCCATTTTTGGGAACCACATTCAGAATGTCACATGTTTATGAAGGTCGCAGATAGTTGTGATTTTTTGGAATAAACAACAATTTTATTGAGCAACTTTAGTTTGTTAATTGGCCCCAGAGACGCTAGAGGTCCGAATGTAGTAATTTTAGCAATAAAATGCTTTAACACAAAAGCGCTATATAAGTTTTTAAGCTCACGTGGTCATTTACATAATTAGTTTGACTTAACTTCGTAAGGCCCAATGTCCCATTTTTAGGACAGCAAAATTTACTCATAACGGCCCATGACATTATATTTTTCAAAGAAATATGAATTTTATTTTGTAGATTCCAAGATTCCTTTTTTAGGACACTGGGTTATTACTTCACTTGTCCTAAAAATAGGATGGGCCTCACGAGGTTAAAACGGGAAATACCAGGTCAGGTGCTCAATAATTACAATTTACATTGTAAATATCCTGTTTTTTAATCATACAAAAGGGCTGTAGATTACACTTCAAGCGTTGTAAATTCATCATCACATCACATCATCAGCCTATCTCAGTCCACTGCTGGACGTAGGCCTCTTCTATTAACTATGCGTACAGACGCATTTGGAGGTAAATGTCCATAAACGCCACGCTGGGCAAGCGGATTGGCGATCGCAGTAATGTGTCCACTATGATACAATGTTGTTGTAAATTACCAGAATAAATTCCTAATGGCAGAACACATGGAAGGTTTTGTATTATTATATTACATCAGCCTGTATACTGATACAGGCTGATGTAATATAGTAATACAATCATTCCCCATAGGTAATAGGGGAAGCCTTTGTCCAGCAGTGGACTGCCACTGCTGGACAAAGGCTTCCCCTATTACCTATGCTTATAAGAACGCATCAGGAGGTAAATGCCCATAATGGCCACGCTGAGCATGCGGGTTGACTATTGCAGTAGCGGGTCAACTATGACGATGCCGCTTCAATGACACTTCAATCCCTTAGTCGACTCTTACCTTTTACGACATCCACCACGGGAAGGAGTTCAAGGAGTGGACGCATTCTTATCATTTATTATATTCATATTAATAATAGAAGAATCCTTTTTACGCACAGCATACCTTCAAAAGCATTTTGACAAAAACTTTGAATATCTTTATTTTAATAATTAATGTTTGAATTAGTACAAAAAAAACTTCCTCGGGAAAATGCATGTGTGGGTCTACATACTTAGTTAATATGAAGGTTCGAAATTATTTAACTTTCAGTGGAATCTGAATATGTTAATGAAACGACCCAGCAACACATTAACGCAATATTTAAAGATATAATCCATGTCAACGCAAATAGGTTAGTATTTTACACTAATAAGCCAAAACCACGCCTTAATAAAAACACGAAACAGTAGTTTATATTATTCATAAACCCAAATTGACACGACAACTGATTCATATAGACTTAATTACTTTGCCACCCTCTGTACAACGAATTACTTAAAGCACTCAGTGATCCATCTTCATACGCTTTATAAAAAAAATGCTATCAAAATACAGCTACTCAAAATCAAAACGGCGTAAAAACTTATCCAAACCAAGCGCTTAGTACCTTATAGCTATTAATATACCTGCGCCATCGAAAGGACGTATGTAAGCTACAAATGCATGGCGGTTAAGACCTTTTGGTATCAGATGTGTGAGTTTTGACGTTTAGGTTCCATATTCGAACGGACCATCTGCCGCCACAATGGGCACTTACATGCGTGCGCACTTGGAATGCTTTTTTCGAAAATCGAATCGCCTTACTTCGAATGGATTCAACTTTATTGCGTAGGTCATAAAGTTGTTTTTCAGTAGTAGTTGGGGAACATAGATTTATTTTCCGAAAATCAAACGTGGCCGAGCTTTAAGTAATATGGACTTTATTTAAATAGTGTAAGGTATGTTTTTCATTGAGAAATTTTCAAATCCACCCCCGTTTTAGTACAGATTAAGTATAATGAATCGTAAATTCGATCTTTGACACCTTTTTCATTTGGTTTCGGGTGCGTACATTTCTATGATTGTGTTTAATACTAAGAGATGTCATCCATTCTTTTGTTCGGGATTTGAACCTTATCGTAATAATGTTAAGAGTGTTTTTTTTATTTTATATTGCGAAGTGTAAATTAAAATGTGTTTAGCGGGATATGGGAATGATTGGAGGGGTCGGGACGGTTTTTAGCTTAGCTTTATTTGATGTAATTGTAATTTTGTAATAGAGAACATATTTGTAAAGAGGGTTTGAGTTATTGTAATATGGTACTGACATCCGCTATTAAGTTATTCTTCAAGATTTATGGACTTGTCGAAAAATAAGGTAATTATGTAATATTACACGATTTACACGCGTTCAAGAAAATACGTAACGAAATTATGGAATATACCTATTTATCTGTTTCGGTGCTTTTAATATTTTAAATACATTCAGAGAAATTGTTATTAGCTACATTTACCTGAAAGTAAGTTTAGTAAAATTGCAAAAGTTAATAGTTAGGCAGATGATAAGTGCCTTATTTAGTAAGTTTTTTTTATACTATACATTTAGACATATTTTATGCACCGTACATTTAAATAATAAATCTTAAATGATTATGACATAATTATAGGTAGGTACGCGGGTAACACCCGAAGAGATGGACAAAATGATATCACGAGCCTCTAATAATTATAGTAGTTTCGTTTAAGTGTAATATCTGTGCGCCTCATGATTGTAAAATTCTTATCTCGCAAACAATAAGTTGGTATACGTTAAAATCCTTCGTAAATCGAATCGTTCACACTCCACACTTGTTCGTGTTGTTCGTGAGTAGTTCGTTCGTGTTCGGCTGCGTTCGGCGCAAATTCGGACGAACGTCGATATGACACTGCGGGCGCACCATGGGCGCACAGAGTAGGAAAATATAGAGACAACGTGACCTATTTAAATATTTATACAACGTGTCTCTACCTTCTGCACATAGATGAATAGGATGTGTTGGCTAGGGTAGGTATCTAGCCGATCTAGCCTATGTACAATGTTTCATTCGTAACGTATTGAATAGGGCTCGTCCATTAATCACGTCATACGATTTTAGCGTATTTTTGACCCCTCCCTCCCCCGTGGTGATATTTTCATGCCCCCCCTAGCCAATAAGACGCGTAATTTATTGGCAACTTAAGTTGTCTTTTTAATAATATTTGTTCTGGGTTTGACATCTGTTTATATTTAAAAGGTGATGAAATAAAAATTACACATGATTTTTTTTACTAGCTCTTCAGCAGAGTAACAAGTGATTTGTCCGATGACCCCCCCTCCTCCTATGGTGAAAATTGATGTTTTTTAGTCTTGACTTAAAGTAGGTTCGATGCCTTGAAAAGGCTAGATTTTTATTGGATTTTTTTTGAATAATTCTCTAAATTTACGATATTTAAGATGCTTTCCCTTCATGTCCCATAATCTTGGGACACCCGGTGTTGAAGAAGCAAACGATAGAGGAGCAGAGAACTAAAAGTAAATCAAGCACCTGAATGTGTATAGCAAAGGTTTATTGATGACTGACTTAAAAAAATTACAATTTTGTATTTGACATATTTTTTAAATATAGAATAAAAAGACAACCAAAGACAATGAAAAAGTATAAATAAATTGTATAAAAACTATATACAACCTCAACACCCGGTATTCTGTAAGCCGAGGGGCCGCACATAGTGTGCCACTAAGAGGGATAGACATAGTCACTACATACTTTTTTTAAGAAGATACTTGTGTGTGTGGCACTTAGACTTAGCATCTAACACACACACACACAAAAAATAGTGGCACAGTGATAAGGACGGACGATTATCGTTCCTTTTCACTTCCACTAGTAAAAAGTTTCATAAGACCATCCCTTTCGTTCTTGCTATTATTATTACGTTGTCAAATCCATATCCATATTCTAAATCCATGCTGTAAGCCAACTCTTTGCGCCAAAATTATTGAATTTGTCGCGTTTTTAAATATAACTAACTATACTTAATATAGGGTGTATATTCAATGCGGGCGCATAATTTCATGACTATTAGTAGAAGAGTCAGGGAACCTATTAACATTTGTTTCCGTGGAAAAGTGGAAATGTTATTTTTTCATGCATATAATAATTCAGTGCGCAATGCATTGTATCTATCTAACTACATTAAAACTAAGGTCAAACTAAGTTGTGAAATGCTTATTTTATGTTACGTGTCTTAGTTTCAGTATATCTCGCTCATTCTCGGTTATTATGGTGCCTTTCATAAATGTAAAGTCTACATTCAGCTGTATAACATTTGTTTTTTAATGACCTTTTTAACTATTTGACTGTTCTTTCCGATTATTACGGGAGTTGGTGCTACATGGGAATTCGACATGATTGTGTTGTACGTTGCCAGGGCCAGAGGTCGTCGGTGGTGGTAGCCGGATCTTTGCCGGAGATTCTTAGCACCCCTGACCCCGCTAGCACCCTGGCCGCTACCATAACCAGGGCACCGGGGGTCGCCGGAACCTCGGGGCCGCGGCCTTTTTTGTGCTATCATTTTGGGGAGTATTTGCCATAATCGCCACGCTTGGCCTGCGGGTTGGCGATCGCAGTTTCTCCACCGCACTTTAGGGATGCTGCTGCCCATCCCCCGGTGGCCTTGGTCGTAGTTTTCAGACATACCCGGGTCAAGTGTATGATCAGTAACACTTTAGTCCCTTAGTCGACTCCTACGACACCCACGGGAAGAGTTGGGGTGGTGACAAATGTATTCTTACTGCCGTCACCACACGGCTTTACACTCGAAGTTGTAGACGAATATATATATTATATATACCTATTACCTAGGGCAAACTATTCAGTTAGGTAGGTCCAACTTCGAGAAAGAGGTCAATCGTCGAATCGACTCGGTTGGGCAGCGTTCGGGAAGCTACGACACATATTTTCGTCCAATATTCCGCAGTGTTTGAAGACGAAAGTCTTTAATCAGTGTGTGTTGCAGTGATGACATACGGTACTGAAACGTGGCCGCTTACAATGGGTCTCATAAGAAGGCTCAAAGTCGCCCAAAGGGCAATGGAGAGGGCTATGCTAGGAGTCTCTCTGCGTGATCGGATTAAAAATGAGACCATCCGCAGCAGAACCAAAGTAACCGAAATAGCTCTCCGAATCGCTAAACTGAAGTGGCAGTGGGCGGGGCACATTGCGCGTAGAACCGATGGCCGTTGGGGCGGGAAGGTTCTTGAGTGGCGGCCACGTACCGGAAGGCGTAGCGTGGGTAGGCCCCCCACAAGGTGGACCGATGACCTGGTGAAGGTCGCAGGAGTCCGCTGGATGCGGGTGGCGCAGGACCGGTCATTGTGGCAATCTTTGGGGGAGGCCTATGTTCAGCAGTGGACGTCTTTCGGCTGATATGATGATGATGATGACTGTTCTTTCCCTATTGAAACAATAAAAACGTAACAACAATATTACACCAGTGGCCTATTTCAAGTATGACAATTGTAAAATATCACTGTTACTGACGTAGGCTTCTGTAGGCTACGGCTACCACTTACTATCGGACGGTCCATGTGCTTGTTCGACCAACATAAAATTATTCACGTTATTACATCGTTAATAAATTTCTTTTTACTTTTGTTAAGTCGTGGCAATTGAAATAAGGCTTCAAACAATATTCGTTAATTTTTGACATGAGGTTCGACCTGTGTCAGAATTTCGCTACAATTGTCGTATTTTTGTAACAGTTGTAATTTTGCTTCGCAAACAAGTAGGTATTTATTGGTTATTTTTTAATTTTTTTTGTATAAATTTGATGTCAGTGGCAAAAAACCATACGGTCCGTCCGATCGTAAGTGGTAACCGTAGCCTACGGACGCATGCAACAGAAACGGTAATTTTACAATTGTAGCACCTGTCACTGACTATGGTGAAATAGGATCCAGTATGCATGTACAGTCACCGTCAATAGTATCTTATACCATGAAGGCCGCAAAAATATCTGACACAACCTTACTTAGAACAGCATAAGAGTGTGTCACATATTTTTGAAGCCTTCGAGGCGAAAGATGTTATTGACGGTGACTGTACAGTCGAGGAATTTAATTTCCTACCCGTTTTGTACCTTGTCACAATGACAATCAATATGAAAGTTGCTAGGACTGTCAGATTATAGCTACTATGACAAGGTACGGAATGGATAGGAAATTAAATTCCTCGACCATACGTAGCGGCCGGTCTACAAAACGCGTAGCAAGCTACGAAGCACGAATGAGTTACGTTTTTGAAACCGGTGAAAAGGTCGTTATATTTTTTTTTGTTGGACGTGATTTTTAAGCTACAGATCGTAATGTTCGTGAATAGTTTTATTATATTGGTTTTCATGGAACTTTTCACGGTTCAATGAGTCTGTATTAGAGGTGTGCGCCG
>JALPQI010029434.1:0-11988 GCA_025490895.1 Thaumatotibia leucotreta
CGCATGCTGATAAATGTGTCTTCACCCTTAATCGTCAATCGTAAACGAAAGGCAGCTAACTGTCTTTGTCGCACTAATATGTAAGAGTAACAGAGATGCAAAACTACGCTACTAAGCGTTAGCGATTAGCAACTTGGCTAAGCACCCAGGTAGGTACATTAAAAAAATTGCAGCGCTTTTTTCGTTTCATTTATTCAGCTAAACTGTACGTTTGTAAATATCGATTCCGTGTTTACCCAATCGAATTTTGATCTCCTAAATCTCGGAATATTCAGCTGAATTTCAGCTTATTGGAAAGAAATCCTGGATAAACTAGGATCATACATGTTGAAGGTGCCCGCGATGCTCGCGGCTCGAAAACTTTCGCTACCCATATTTATTGGGGGGTTTGTGTATGGAATTGTAGTGATTTAAATGTTACATGACAAAAACAAAAACATATTTCAAGAGTTAATCAATATACCTTGATTTTTTTTTGGTGAGAACGAGAGATTGACCAAAAGTAAACATCGACTTAACCGTTATCGATTTTATTTTATTCGGAAAACCAACAGCTAAAATCACTAAGACTAGGTTTTACAAATCAGTTATCAAACAAGCCAATTAAAGGTTTCCACAGATTGGTACATAGATAAACACAGCAGATAGGTAAAGCATAAAAGCAAATAATCACACAAATTTAACATGCAGCGGAAATACATATTAAAGTGAGAAAAGAAAAGTAACTCATTGAAAATATCCACAATATCTATAAGTACATATAGATATTATGGATATATTTAAAATAGTTAAATACATTGCGCCGTATCTTACAGATAAGTTAAGAGAATACGATTCATAACGACACGGTGTAATCTATCTTGTATCGTGTATTTAGTATCCATCAAACAAAAACGAATAATACGAAATATTGTAGCGACATAACAAATAATTAAAAAGAAAAACAAAATCCCAAGATGTGTTCTATATTTCTTAGTTACCTGGTTTTACAAAGTACTGCGTAGACACATCATTAAAGGCACCCTAGGCTTTTAAGACACTTAACATATACCCGAAGTTTGACCCTGTCCGCTGATCGGACGGCCCAGTGGTACAGCCATCAGCCGCGTAAGTTAAAAACGTGGGTTCGAAATCGATGTTGGTGAATTTGGTAATATTAAGAATTTACAATATGTAGTAGTTTGTCTACTTAAAATTCAAATATGAATATTAAAATAATCATGAGTAAAATATCAATACATAATCTCAGTATCAATACAAAAAAGAATAAAGCAATTTCTTACAATTAATGTAATGTAATAGGTACAGTCGTTAATTGTAAGAATGAATTCATTCATAAAATCGTCCATGCAATTCTGAACGCCACCTGTATGTACATAAACATAATGTATCCTTATACATACAGTACTTAAGTTTTATTCAATTTTCCTGTTAAGTAAGTCACCTATTGTATGTAGTAGTGACCTCCCTCCCTCCCTCCCTCCCTCGAGAATATTTAGACTGGATATTTGTAGGGTTAAAGATAAGTTACAAAAATAATAAAATAATCTGTAAAATATAACGAATCTCAATAATACGATTGCATGATTACATTGACATTCTAAATGTCGTAAGGTTATATGAAATGTTGTCACATTGATTTGATACATTTGCCTATTTTTCATAAGTACCGATGAGTATTGTAATAGATAAGATATAATACAAAACAAATGCCTATACTTTTTCACCTATAGACTACTTTTGTTGTAAATAATTATATTTTCATCACACTTGCTGTCTAAGCGCGCCATTGCTTGCGCGCGTAGCGGGAGTAATAGAAAAGTGATATTCCCTAGGGAGTAATAGAAATGTCAGTACGTCATTTAATAATATTATGTCTTAAAACTTGTTTTTTTTGTCGGCAAGTGTGATGAAAAACATTGTATGCATCACGGTAGGTAAGCGGAATACTAACTCGAGTCATAAAAGCCTAAACCCTTCTAACACTATCGTTAATAATTCCGTACTTACCTCCCTTGATGCACAATGTACTATTATCATAGGAGGTACTTACTTGGGAATCTAATGGGAAATAATAAAATCAGTGATAAAATCGCAAACACCTGGTTTAATTTAAAAATATTCTTACAAAATATGTGCAAGAATTTAAATTGTTTTCATTTTCACAGTTATTGCCATAAAAGGAATCATGTGAACTGTGAATACAAACGTAAAGAGCTTTCAACTGCGATCAAAAGTGTTTACTTTAGTGCAATAAGAAACCAGCTAAACAGAACGGTAGAACTAAAACCGAGTAAAGTAACAATGTTTGAGTTAAAAAATGTACTGAAGGAACTTGAATACCTGTGCCCTTTATTTAATTTCATTAGAAAGTTGCAAGAGCAAATAAATGTAGTTATGCCATAGAATATATAAGTTATGCTTGACCGTGTAGTAGGGACCTATATATTACCTAATAATAAAAGGGCCGTGTACACTTTGCGGGCATTATTTTACCTTGACTTGCAGCAATGAATAATTGATAATAATAATCAGGTTTCATTATGGTTTTTGACATTAATTCGTCCTTGTTGTGAATTTATTCACAAAGTAATCTCGCTGTTCATTTCTTAACTAAGTTTCTGTTACTTATTTACTTGGAGTTTATGGTTAAGCAAAAATCCTTTCGCTTCTCTATCTATCTCTTTATAATACAAATCGATTTTGGAAATTTGTTAAGGTATAGTTATGTTATGGCTCTTTTAATTTCTCATAAATAAATGTTCTTTTTCACCTACATCAGCGTCCAACAAATTGCCTAAAGCCTCTCCCCTGGATATCTACAAATACCGATATTGTGCTTCCTTTGGATAGTTGTTGAACGAATGTTGCTTTAAAAAACTTAATGATACACTAAAACAACTTTTAAAATATTCTTTCTTTCTGTAATCACCAGTGTAACTCTCTGTACAACTTAATAGACTAAGAAATGTACACTTGTACGCCGGAACTGGGTCCTGTAACACAAATCATATAACCCGTCAACCTTCAAGTCAAGGGTAAACAGGCACCTTCTGGGCAAACTCACTCCATCGTAGGCCGCGTCTCTGCCCTTGGCTAGTCTGTAGCCATGAGCATACCTGGGATAACTGGGGGCAAGTTATAGGGATTTGATATCGATTAAAAAGATGTCGATATAATTATAATAAAATATGTGCTCATTGAAAATTCTCGATTACAGTACAGAGGTTCGATGTCATATCTGATATCGGGCCTCTTGTATGCAGATGTCATTTAAATCAAAATGACAATTTAAATATTGATATTTTAATATTAATTGTATATTTTGAAAACTATTTTAAAATTAACGCGTAACTACCCGTTTAAAATTATTATTTATTTTAATTGAAGAGTAAGTACTTAATATTTATTTATGCCGAATAACATTTTGATGTTGTCATTTACAGTAACATCGGTATATTTTTAGTCGATAAAATATTTTGCTACGTCACTTTCGTATAAATGCCCCGAGTTATCCCAGGTATGGCCATGAGTAAGCCCATTTCAAATTAAAAAAAACAGCGCTTCCTAGCACAGGGCAAGGGTTGTGGATTACTGTATGTTTGAAATCTATACAATAAATGTTTTTCTTTTTTTTTTACATTCGCCACATTCATGTATAGTTGACTGTTGTCAGTAAGACACGAGTTACAATTTTCACACCTCTTACCTTGGTCACCCAAAAAAGGGCCTGGCAGGCTATCATGATCTCTTAGCCTGGTTTCAGTGTCACGCGGACCAGCGCGGACCACCCGCGCGGATCTCTCCGCGCGAGAAATATGAATAGCCGTCCGCGCGGATACCTCCGCGCCAGTCTGAAACGCGTCATTGATCCAATACATATTGCTCCGCGCGGAGAGATCCGCGCGGACGGGTCCGCGTGACACTGAAACCAGCCTTAAATACGATTAGGTTTAGGTTCGGCGGGTCAGTTTTTGATCGGTATTTTATGGAACTGATACATCGCGATTAATATTAGGTCCTAAGCTGAATTGCATTACTTCATCGTGGTAGCCCCCCTGGCCCATCCAGAAGTAGTTCTTAGCAGGTCGCATTTTAACACTTTCATTGCGGACGAGCGCTACGCGCTACGCTCGTAGCCGATCCCGTGATTTTTCCGATTTGTAGAGAAAATGGACCTCCCACAGAGAACTCCCCTCGGGAGTTCCCCGCGCTCAATGTGTTAAAAGAGATTCTCGTATACAATTTTGATCAATTGTTTTGACCTTTCAGTTTGAATTATTTTTGCGAGTTTCACAACTCACGGAGCGACTAAAAGAACTAAAATTCGTACGTGATACCTAGTAAAGTTACAAAGCTTAAGACCTGGTATTAATGAGAGTCTTAGTTGATTTATTTGTTCAGAATCTCAGAGAATTGTAGAATGTGGGTAGGTATTTTCAAATAAATGTTAACCCACTTAGCGTAAGTTGTTAAGAGTAATTAGTTAAATCAATGCCTGTTTTGAAACGGCTGTTGTACTAGATACTTGATCTTTTTTTTTATACCACGTCGGTGGCAAACAAGCATACGGCCCGCCTGATGGAAAGCAGTATCTGAATAGGATTTGCGTTTTTACATTGAAATATTTAAGTAGGTAATAATGGTTACCGGTAGTAGGGTAGGACCTCATGCATGGTCCGCCCGGATAGCTACCACCGTCTTACTCGTTAACCTGCCGCTAAATAGCAGTGTTTGCACTGCTTTGTTTCGGTTTGGGGGTAAGATAGCTGGTGTAATTACTGCCATAGAAAGAGGCAATCCATCTAAGTCCTAAGGGTAGGCAGCGCATAGGCGATTTTTTGGTTACTATGTCCATGGGCCTCAGTGTCTGCTTTCATCAGGTTCAGCTTCTTTCCATCAGGTGGGTTGGAGCTCAGTTATGTAGATAACTGATCACATTGTCACATAAAAAAAATGCATAAAATGTATGTAATAGACGTCATAAGTAGCAACAATTTTATTAAATTTAATTAAATAAATAATTATCACTAAAAATAGCATCAAATAAAAATTTCGGCCGGCAATCCGTTTCGGCATTTACGTCTTAATGTGTCTATACTCATACATACAAAGAGAGGCTATTTTCCACCAGTTGACTGAGACAGACTGATGATTGGGTAAACTTTTTCTAAAAAAGTGCATTTAATTCCGAATTTATGTTATTCTACGTACCTAACACATGTCATTATGCGCATTTAGTTATCATTGTGTATGTTTGTATATATGAAGAGTCCACGGGAAAAACATGTCCAGTGCTTAAAAAATCAGGGCAAATTCACACCTTATTCTGTTAAAAGTAAGGTGGTTTTTCCTTTTGTAATTTGAATTGACTAGACATGTTCTTTCCGTTGACCCTTATTATAAGCTTAATTGTACATTAGATAAGAAATACGGGAAACACAGACAAAAACAATTTGATACAACAAAGGCGTAATACCCCTTTCATGGATCTCTTCCAGTTAACCTTTGAAGGCATGAGAAATGGACAAGCAACGGTGAAAGACAAATAAAAAAAAAATTACTTTATGTTCAGCATCAATCTTGCTGATTTTAAGTATAATAAAAAAGTACTTATACAATTAAAATTAGCAAGCTGAATTTGGCGATTGCACGCACGATGAGGTTGAAAGTGTTCGAGTGGAGACCACGGTTTACTAAATGTAGTGAAGAAGGTCCACCCACAAGATGAATAGACGCCCTTATGAAGATCGCCGGGAGGTTCTGAATGCAGGTCGCTTTCAACCGGAGTATATGGAGGTCCAAAAGTGAGGCCTATGCTCAGCAGTGCACGTTAGGTATGTGACTGAAATGATGATGATATCGACAAATTTCCAGTCACCTAGAGCTAGAGAAAGTCCTATAAAAATGGAAAAGAAAATATCTGTACCCGGTTTTGTGTTTAAACAGCCGTGAAAAGGAAGTATTGCTATTGTATTGTAAATATTTCACGATCGCCTCGGTACGAAAACGGTCCGCGTTCATTTCTTCAATATGAAAACAATAGGACGGCTATACTTTATATGTATATTTCAAAATAAATTCCAAACTTTTACGATATAAAAGAAAACACCTCCAATGTTCAGGTATTTCACCGTTTTCTGGTTTACATAATATTGAAGAGTTATATAGTTCCTCTTAATATATTATTAAGGAGTCGTTGGCGTATACCTACCTTGAAATATGTTTTTTTTGGAAGTCAAATGAAGGTCTTTTTGTTTTGTATATGTCACTGCGACCATATCTAAACATGAACGTCTAATATGACCTCCAGAATACCTCGAAAACGGGTGTGCAAATCTTTGTCAAATTCAATAGAATATACCGAATTAAAACTCTTATTATGGCCACGTGAATAAAGTGAATATTTCCACTGTTCATAGGCATCTCGTATAACCTATAAGTCCTATAACGCATGCTGCGTTAGAAGGTAATGCTCATAGTCGCCACACGAGGTGGTTGGCGATCGAAATTATAACATCCACTACGATGCTGTGCTGCTGTCTATCATCAACATTTAGTAAATTAATAGTCAGTGACACTTCATTCCAATAGTCGATGTGATGGGGTAATACAAACTTGGCGGTATTTGACCGTTTAATACAGGCTTAAGAAAGCATAGATCGTGTACTAGTTACTCCGAGGTCGTGAGGTCAAGCTATCTCATGAAGTATAAGTCTCGTGGCGGACAGTGAGAAATTGAATTGTGCGCCGAGCACAATAGGCGAAGTGCGGCGGTTATTTAGCGCAACTAGCGCATAAACGTTTGCACTTAATAGATACTAAGATCTACTCTAAGGGCATTTTGTATTTTATTTGGCCGTATGACGGCAATAAAGGTACATTTGTTACAACCCCAACTTTTCCCGCGGATGTTGCAAGAGCCGACTAAGGACTACTACTGCGTACCTACGGAGACGAATAAATAATACGTAAAAAAAGCACCGTCTGATTTTAGTAAACCCCTAGTTTTTTTGAGTACCCTAAGGTACCTTCCAAAACTCTTTTTCACAAATTTCACACGATATGAAGATATTGAAACAATTTCAAGCTTGCTAGGAATTGATTCCGCAAAACGTTTCATATATTAGGTATAGACTTCTTACACTATGAAACAAAATAATATAATATAACACACCTAAAGGTAAAAAATATATATAGGGTGGAAAGAAGTTGTGGCTCCTGGAGGGGAACTACTTTAATTCCTTTAGTTAGGTCATTTTGCATTCCCAAGTTGAGACTAGCAAAATTTTAAAAATCTTTTAATGCAGTTTTGTTTCTTTTTAAAAATAAAGGAATGTTACCTTTCAGTAAAATAAGCTAACTAAAGGATTTAAAGTAGTTCCCTCCAAGACCGATAACTTCTTTCCATCCTGTATATATCGCCTTCGTTAGATGTAGAACTATGGTAAGTACTTAAAATACAACATTAAAAGTACAATTCAAAACAATAGTGCTATCTTAAAATCGTCGTACAATGCACCGGAAAGCTGTTAAAATATTGCCAGACACGAAATTGGTTCAAGCGCAAAAATAAAACAAATAGCGTACATCCGAGCAGCGGTGGTATTAAATGTTAAGCCATTCTGTAAAACAAATACTGGGTTTAAGGCTGCAGTTGAATCTCATGATTATTACAACGAGCCATAGACAATAGGGTGTGTCGATTTTGAAAGTTTTCGTCATCTTATAAGCAAAGGTTTTTTTTTACAAATTCAGCCTCTATAGCAGCCTACTTGGTAGTAACCCTGCCTATGAAGGTGGTTCCGGGTTCGAATCCCGGCGAGTGTATTTATTTATCACAAATATTTGTTCCTTAGCTGTCTATGTATACTTCTATATATATCTATTTATTATACAGGGTGTAAGTCTAATACGGGCGAAGCTCTTAAGGGGTGTTAGTTTACGACATAATAAGTACATTCAAATAACTTTTACTTAAAATCAGAGCAACAAAATTTTCCATACAAAATAATTCGGCGCGCAATGTAAAGCAACATACGCGAGTTAAGCACTCGTTGACAGCTAATTTCAAAAGCAGATGACATAACTGACAAATCAACAATAACAAATGTTCGTACCTACATTGCTGCTCCGATAATCTTAAAAAAATTCTGTGGGGTCTAAATTAAGAGTAACTTTTAAAAAACCTTGTAATCCATGATTACACTAATGAATCCCATGCCTGGTTTAATTGATCGCCCGTATTAGATTTACAAACTGTATATATCTTTGCTTGGTACCCACATCACAAACCTGAATTGTGCTTACCGTGAATCTAAGTCGATTCGTGAAGATAATATATTTATATTGTAATATACTTTTTGCCTGGTCTACCCCTCCCATCCTCTAATGTAATTTACTTCAATATGCTTAATACATTTTTTTTATTCGGCATTAATTTTAAACTAGCTGTTCGCCCGCGACTTCTTCCGAGTGTGATCGGGTATTGGACCGTCATTTCATCCCCTTATAGGACCAGCTTAGGAAACTCCTTTCTTAGTGCTCCCTTAAAAGGAACTTATGTGCCGAAATTTGGCATCTCTAGAACAAGTAGTTTGAGCTGGTCGTTGATTTAAGTCAGTGAGCCAAAGCAGTCAGTAAATCAATGAAGATTTTTAAGTTCAATAGGTATAGATTGATGAAAATACTTATTAGACAAATAAGTTCCCTTGCTGCAAATAAAGCTGCCTGTGTGACGTCTAAGTATAAAGTATTCACAAATTCAAATTAATGTTACAAACAATTCAATTTGCTCTAACCATAGCTTTTGAATGATTTTAACAGACTAATTCGCGTTCAATCAACGAACCAGAACTGCAGTTAGCGGTCGATACAGCCGATTACCCAGTCTTGCTTATTTCCGGATTGCATTCCACAAAGTGGTCGCAACAGACATGTTCGGCCATTGAAAATATTGTTTAATTGATCATCAATACGCCGCCTGATGACGGCAATAATGATACATGTTCTACCATCACAACTCATCACAACATAGAGTTGACTAAGGGATTGAAGTGTCACTGACCATTAATTTACTCAAAATTGATGATGGGGAGCAGCATCATCGTTTTAATCGAAGAAGCATCCAGCAGTGGACTGAAATCATCAATAATAAGAATACATTTTGGAATAAGAGCTTTTTCGCGTTTATATACGATTGTCGCAACTGAACAGAACCAGGCTTTTGCACATCGGTCACTGGAAAGAGACTCGGCTTCATGAGCGTTGTCCCTCTCGAACTTATGTGACGTTTATGCAATATTAAGTTGTCTCTTTCTAAAGCCCGATGTGCAAACTTTGTCATCGGGTACTGTAGACGAAAATAGTTTCTAGCGATTGTAAGGCAATCTTATCCAAAAGCACAATTTCATGATTGTTTTCATCTGTATTTTGAGAAAATAAAAGATGTTTCTTTTTTTTTATTTAAATCGATTCAGCACTAATAAGCGCGAGTGCCAATTCAAGTCTGCAATTGGTAGTTCCTGTAAATTGATCACACATTATTATTCTTAGTAATTTCGTTGTGTTGCTTTCTCATCTTAACATCAATATGCCAAAGCCGTTATGGTGCATTCCATGTAAAAGTCCACCGATGTCCCGTACGAACACAGTTTTTCTCAAAATTGGGGGTATATCGAAGTTCTCTTTCGTGACTAAAGGAGTCAAAAATTACTCAAAAATATATGTAATAACGAATAACTCGGAAAAAAACTCAAATTATTAAAATATACACGCGTTTGTACGGGACAGCCCATGGAATGCTCCTATATATGTTCACTACTAATTGTTTAAGACAGTAAATTACAAATCGAATCGACATTTTCTATATGCGAGCACACCTCCAGCTTGCAACGCGGTTGCGCCACAGACAGGGGACATTTGTAATTTCGTTAGAGTCAATGCCGCAAGTCTCAAGACGTCGCCTCGCATAAGTCATCGGGCTGGAGCAAAACATATATTCCTGGCCGGGACACCTATGAAATAGAACCGGCATTAAAGTTATAAATAAATATCTTGGGACATCTTACACAAATCGACCTAGTTCCACGGTAAGCTCAATTAAGGCTTGTGATGTGAGTACCAGGCGACGACATATAATTATAATAGATAAATGGGTGGATATCTGAACGTTCAACCGGCTAATTTTGGTGGCATTATTTTTGCAGAAATTAATAAATGTCTCACTTCGTCATTTGTATAAGGTACCGTGCCTCCTTCAAATGACAAAGTAGCACATTGTAACGAATTGAAACTTCGGCAAAAATGACGCCATCAAAATTAGGCGGTTGAAACGCTCAGATACTCACCGAGATACATCTAGATTACTTAAATACAAAGTACAGTCATGACCAAGGAACAAATATTTGTGATAAATAAATACACAAATATTGCCCTCGCCGGGATTCGAACCCGGAACCTCCAGCTTTGTAGACAGGGTCACTACCAACTAGGCTGCGGAGGCTGACTGTTAAACCTTGTTTGAATTTAACCTTTAGTGGGACATAATAACTCCACAATGTCGTAACAGATATGCTTACAATAGAAAAAATCAACTGCGAAAGACTCTGGTTGTCACGGGATTCGAACCCACTTCCTCTGGATTGCCGGTCCAACGTGCTTCCAATTACACCAGACGACCTTCCGTCGATCACAGCGAATTTAGTCAATGGTATTGTGAAGCTAATCACTAGCGACATCTGTACTTGTTTAATGTTTCGAAGTTTCTACAACCTTAAGCCACTCAAAGACGCGTGTCTACCACAATCGTCCGCAAACTCGACAACTCTCCGTTGCGTTGAATTTGCTATAGAGGGCGCTGTAATCAATTCATGATTAGAAAGCATCAATTTGTTTTTTTATAATTAAAGAAATTGATGTTGGTGTTACTTTTTTATAATGCGGATAATCCCACAATGTCGTAGGTAACAGATGTGCTTAGCTTACCATAGAAAAAATCAACTGCGAAAGACTTTGGTTGTCACATAATAACTATGAATTATAATTAAACGGTTAAACTCACGTCGTACTGTCGATCGACACCGCCGCGCCGCGCTCGCGAGTCGCTTTGCGTGAGTGCGGGCTCAGCGGCCCTGCCACGAGAAACGAAATTCGTAAATTTCGAGGATTTGTCTCTCTGACTCTAATGACGCCTTCGTTTGAGTGACAGAGAAAAATCCTCGAAATTTACGAATATAGATTTTTGATACAAGGAGAAAGCCCAGGAAAGAGAAGCGTGGAAATTGCTCCACCGACAAGAGCCTAGCTCTTAAGTTTATGATATGATGATGATACAATATTTATTTTAGACCTTGTTTATTTGTTAACGTACACTCAACTATATCGCCGCGAGATATACTTCCCTACAATTTACTAATTTAAAAATCTCAATAAACCGTTATAACTAGGGAATGCAAACCGGTTTTAGCAAGTATTGAAAAACTGATTAATAACCGGTTATCCGCCGTAAATACGAATAAAAACCGGTTTGCACGCCCTAGTTATAACATCCTGAAACCATCATTATAAGTAAAATAAATGACAATAAAATAATTTAAAAAGTTGTCTGTTTTTAACGAGATCCGGGACATTCAGTTGCTAGTTGTTAGTGGAGTTAAAAAAAGTAAAACTGACCATGTCCCCGACGACACGCTGTACAATCTCCACACAAACACACATTCAAAGGAATAATCTATAAGCTGTAAATCGGGTTACTTACGTATTTAAGTCGATGATTGCTCGACATGTTTCGACCCATTAACCCTTATCTTGGCACGGTCAATAATTTCTTAAATTAGCATTTTTTTCGCACTTTTCACTACCAGCTAGGCAATTTATAATAGTAAAAAATGTAAAAAAAAAATTTACATTTCCCAATTCAGGAAAATCGTATGTATCGTATATGATACAATGCCAAGTTTAGCTAATGCATGTTCATGTATGCAGAAC
>JALPQI010029435.1:0-13311 GCA_025490895.1 Thaumatotibia leucotreta
GTTACAGAGCCAAAAGAGATGAAAATAAGTTTGAAAATAATTACTTTATTTTAAGAATCATAAGAAAGAAGTTAAGAAAATTTTTACTCAAATCCGGAGGCAGCAAAACTTAAATTAAGAATATAATAAAAATAAGAGTGATAATCAAAAATCAGATGGCACCGTTTTGTAAAGGTGCCCACCATAAAATCGAATTTTTTGAATAATGACCCACCCTAAGTATGTAGTGGTAGTTATTTGTATATTGGAATTGATTAATGAATACATAAAATACACAAACTAGGAAAGCTCAACCCTCTGTCATGTGGGACTATAGACTAGGAAGAGCAAGATAGAAAGAGAATAATATAATTAAGAAATATGAAACCATCAAAGTCGTACAAAAGGTTAGGAAACTCTACAATAGTTGAACATCAAAATAGGGCTGCCAATATTGAGGCTAACGGCAATAATAAAATCAAGAATAATTGATGAAGCTCGGAAACCCCCAAAATATCTAGAGAACGCTAAACTTTATAAGGATTTGTTATACTAAATTGACGTATTGAGGACGATTTTAGAAGTTAAGGCATTTGGTTCCCCGTCTTACCCGTTAACCTGCCGCTAAATAGTTAGTACTGTGTTCCGGAGGCAATCCATCTAAGTCCTCAGGGTAGGCAGCGCATAGGCGATTTTTGGTCACCATGTCCATGGGCCTCAGTTCCTGCTTTCCATCAGGTGGGCTGAGAGCTCAGTTGTCGACCTTCGTCACAAAAAAAAATTTTAACAGAGTTTTCAAATATTTACAGGATAAGTAGAAATTACATCGTTCTATTACATCGTTGCCCACAACGCATGCCTTAATTAAGCTTGCTGTGAGACTAGGTCGATTTGTAAGAATCTCCCTTTTTTATACAATTTCTCCCTTTCTGCTATCGATCTACTCATTAACTAACACTATTTTAAAGACACTTTCGCCCATCCATTCAACCTTTGATCATCGCAATGATATTGCAAAGACTTTCAAGATAAGAAACTACTTTGCACACCTACATCAAAACAGTATTAACTCAAAATGTACCTATCTATTTTTAGTTAAAGATATATTTGAGATCTGCGAACTTTGTAGCTCACGAATATACCCTTAACTAAAATAGAGATACATTTTGTGTTAATACTGTTTTTGAAACAAAAACTACTTAAGAATTAATACATAATACAAACTAAATCTTAAAAAATACTTTTTTGATTGCAATTTATTCAGATATAAGGGTTTAACCCCAAAACTAAACCCTATCTCCAATCTCAGTCTAAACAAATGTTCGTGACAACCGCCAATACAATTGTCATCGCAAATCATCGCAAGCAAAAAACCGCATTGTTTCTACTAATAAAAACTTCTAATAAACATGCAACTAAGCTACGGGCTTCCGGCAAATAAAACATAAAAATATATCCTATTTTCATAGGACGGGGTGGGGTGGTAGGGGGGCGGTTGCGCAAAAACCCAAAAACATCGAAATGAAAATGAGTGTAGGGAGGCGCTCCGCTGTGTTGGTAATTCATTTTTAACATTAAGCTTGTGTGGGTTTTAAAGTACAGTCGGGACAATGTATGTTAATGCTTAATGGGATGCTGACTGTATCTTCTAGGGCTTACGGGAACATACTGGTGGAAACTAATTATTTGTATTGTGATTAATAGTATTTGTAATGGAAGTAATGTGGTGAATGCGAAATCAGAAGTGGGATGGTATTTACAAAAAATCTGTTTAGTTTTATTTATAATTTGAATTTTAAGTATATGGGTGGATTTTTAAATATGTATTGTTAATAATTTAAATAATTACGACATTAAAAGTTCATTCATGGGTCTAACAAATAATACGATGTGTTTAAAATAAATTATGATGAATATAAACGTAATTAGTAATTTTTTACATTGAGTGCTGAAGAGTGACTGAAATAAGACTATTCATTTGAATTAATTATTAATTATATTTATGACTTAATTAGGATTTAATGTCCTTCCTAATTATTTAGTAAGTGCCGCCGAGTGTACCGCCGCTTCACATTGTACCCCCTACACACACCTACACGCACTAGCGAGAACATAAAACGCAATTTTGTATTAGATTTAATTTGACTCGCACACTGCCGCGAGCCTGTGTGAGTGAGGAAGTACCGCTTTCTACGCACAAATTGATTACGATCGTCGCCGAAAAGAGGAATTTGCATACACGTGGAACCTTTTTCCCTTTCTCTTAAAAAAAATCAATCCATCGCGCTGGCTGGAAACAATTTGTTTCTTAATATGACAGCTCGCGTCTTAAAAGTTTGAAGTGTCTATGGTCATGCGTGATAGTGTAGGGCTAGCATGCAGGTTGCCAGTGCGGCTGGGTCCGCCTAGCGCGGCGCCGCTTCGTCGAGTGAACGCGATTTAAAAACTATACGAACGAACCCGCGCAGCGAGCGCCAGCCCGTAATACCACCCCCCGCGTAATGATTTTTTGGCGATGAATTTATATTCGCGCGCGAGCGGTGCCACTTTTTCGACCCCCTAAAACCCCCTCTCCCCGCTCATTAACGCAACCCAGATATGCAATTCTGATCTTTGACGAGGAGGCTGTAGTGTCGGCGGCCGCCTCGTCGGGAGAGGTGCCCCGTTTTGTTTTTTCCCGCCCGGCTTCATTATTGATGGCATCGGGACGGTAATGCGGAAGCATGTGTGAACGTTTCATTACAAAAGGTGGACGCCACTCGTGTTAATATTGCAGACCGGCCGGACCCGACCGGACGGGTAGTCGCCTCCGCAAAAAAAACTTAAAAATAAAAAAAGAATAATTGGCGCAATTAGTTCTCCGGTACTGAGATTCGATTTTTGGAATTTTTGAAATTTTAAGTTTCGAACGCGTGGCGCAACTATCGCGTGGCGTAAGTTTGCGAAGTTCGCTAAAGTTTTCACGTGTGTGGTCGGGACAGCGGAGTTACGTTCGGACATTTTCGTGACGAGCTTTTTCGAATATTTTTTTATTGGCGCGCTGTCGGACATTGACTTGTGACTTTGTTGAAGTTTTTGTTGATTGTTTTTTGTTATCGTTTTTGGGAGTGAGCGGTATCTGCAAAGGTAAGTTTATTTACACTACAATAGAAAAACATA
The DNA here is from genome assembly GCA_025490895.1 of Thaumatotibia leucotreta. Taxonomy (NCBI): domain Eukaryota; kingdom Metazoa; phylum Arthropoda; class Insecta; order Lepidoptera; family Tortricidae; genus Thaumatotibia; species Thaumatotibia leucotreta. The sequence continues at coordinate 3,139 of JALPQI010029435.1, forward strand.
CAAATGGAACTTTTGTACTATTTTTGTGCTTGAATTTTTCTCACAGAATTTCGGAGAGAACCGGAAGTATATTTTTCTATTCACATAAATCTTTAATCCTTTACAAGTTGGCATAGATTTGAATATTCAACAAGTTTGTGACTTAATCTTATTTTTTTTTAATTTCTCTCGCGAACAATTAGCTTGACCCTCTTAAAGTTAGCTATTATTATGATAATCTATGGAACTGGACTCGAGGGTAAGCGCGGCTGCAAGTGTAGCGAGAGCTCAACATTAGATGCTCCTGCATAAATAATTTAAAAGTAATAAATTAAAAAGTTGCATCGAACCGTTGAGTGCGCGCAAAATTCAAATTAAGAAGACGATTATCGTTTGATTATTGTTAACAAATTATGATAACATTAAGCCGATAAAATGCCGTTTTCAAATATCTTGCATAATAATGTATGCACTTTGGTATTGAATTATAGATTAGATTCTGACATTTATATTTTTTTGATAATTAGCATCTATTTTCAATCATATTACTCAGACATTCAAATAACCTCCACGTAATAAAATCATTAATAAGTTTTTGTTACCCATTAAATAATTATTTTAACGTAAAACATCACAAAATTGCTGAAACTAACTTAAATATTACATTTATAAACACAACCATATTTAACATACATTTAAAAAAAATTTAAGACCTTAAAAAAACTGTTTACAAAAACATACGCATTAAAAAAATAAACGAATCACATGCGTGCTCTTGCCCGCCCATAGCACATTCGCGAGATCGCGCGCACAGACCTCGAGCACAATTTTGCAGACTCCAGCTTGCAGCGCCGCGCCCGTTGCAGCCCTCGACTGTTGCCATTGTCATTGCCTAAGTTCCTTTTTTAAAATTTGAATCTATTCTTCGAACGTTTTATTTGCTGAGATCCTGTTTATTGCGGACTAGTTTTGATTTTAGAGATGAATGTTGCAGATTTGTTGTAGTTAATAGTTGTTTTTTATTTGTGTGAATATTTAACGTAAGTTACATGCGAAAATTTTAAGAATATTTTATAATAATTTAAATTACCTACATACTTCCGGAAAAAGTTTGGTTAAAGTAAGATAAAAAAAAACAAAACAAAAATGGAGTCTAATAAATCTATTCCAGGAAGTAGGTTAAAAAAAATAGTTTTAAAAAGCATGAACTACACTTTAAAGTTTCCCATAAAACAGCTGAAGTCCAGTTTAGCGCCGCCGCTGTAGGGAATTAGCAAGTTTGGCCGAAACCCATGCAGACGCGCATCGATTCAGCATCCGCTCCAGACTAGAAAAAAGTAAAAAACGGTGACAGACTCATTCCGCCGTCTTTCTAATCGCGCCCCCCACACGCACGCGCGAGTTTTTAATTGCACCCCCACCCTCACTCACCCCGGAAAAAAGGGCCCGAGCACACGATGGATTAGCATACAGCCTCGCTGGGAAACGGTGAGCGCACCCCTTCAGTTTTTGCCGCCATATTTTTCGCGCGATTTCGGCGGGACACTGCGTAAGCGCCGACCCGTTAGTCGGCGACCGCCGGCGCGATGTGCAACACTACTGCACACGCGCTGCCAAACATTAAACAGTGGTCAGTGCCAAGGATTGCCCTAATTTAAAAAAAAAGGTGAGTTCTAGACTAAGTTTATCATAGCTCGACAAGGTCGACTGATAAAAAAATATTTGCGAATGGATAACCTCAATTTGGGACAACGCCGCGTTGTGCTAGAACAGTGACTATTTTTTTAATCGCTACTTTTATCAGTACGCGATTAGAGCTATGAAACGCTATTGCAAAAATCTATCTCTCTCTAGAACAGCAATTAAGAGCGTAACAGACTAACAGTTCGTAACCCGAGTCGTAACTTTACTCAGTGTCTAAGTGAATCTCAACGAGTAATAACATGTATAAAATATTTAAATAAGTATGGCCGTAATCTATTTTTAACTTTTTTTATTAAGTTTTACGAGTGATAAAGACAATATAGAATAATATTCGCGAGTGTTTGTGAACAACAAAAATGTGGCTGAAATCTGTGGTCGGAGTTAAAAAATAAAACGCGGCAGTTTATAGGCACTTCACAAAAAAAGGTAAACACAGCTCACTCTATTGGTCTATGCCACTTTCGTTTTCAGTGGCATAAAAAAGTTGTCAAAAACATTTTTCACTTCATAATTCTATTTCGTACCATTTAAACGCATACTGGCTAGTTCGTTTTGCGAATTAGTTTATCCACAACTGATGTTTCAAATTCGAATCCAATTGAAACCGGTGATTAGTAATGTAAATAATAGGTATTTACATATCATATTACTCGCTGATAACTTTTATATTCTATTTATAAAATTAGTATAATGTGATACGAACACATCACATAATTATAATGTTAGCTCCAAAATAGTTGCAGACCGAGACAAAACGGCAAAATTGCGTAATAATTTGACTAAATTTAAAAAACAAAGTATAATATTTGTTCTTTCTTTAATATAATAAATACCAATATGACTTAATTATAGTTTAATGTTAATTAATATCCGTTTAAAAACATGTTAATAAGAAGCGAATCTTATAGCGAATGAAGACGTGTAGCCGACGGTTCAATAATTATAGTCGTAAAACAATTATAAAAGTAGTGCTTTGTATTGTGTACTGTAAAATCAAGAATAAATGAAACATTTAAGGTGTTTTGCATTAATTTATTAAGTATTTTATTACTTAATTAAAAGACATCGCGTCAATCTAGTATCCGAGCGACCTTCGACCATTTATGAATGAAATTTCATCATAGAAGAAAATTTAAATAGTCATGTCAGTACGCACCGCGCTCACAAGTCGCGATTCCTAAACGCGGGCTCAGTGCTTGATTATGGAGACCTAGGCTCTCCGAAACATGTCACGCATAGTGACTAAGTACACGTGAGTTTAACCGTTAAATAATATTTATAGTTATTATGTCTCAAAAATGATTAAAATCAATTTAAAGAGTCGGCAATGCTTGGGAATTCCTTCAAGTCACAGGCGTCCATAAGCTGTAGCTTCAAACCGATGCTGATGGCACGCCGTATGCCTATTTGCTATTGTCGTGGTGAAATAGTACATTGTGCATCAAGGGAGGTAAGTACGGAATTACTAACGAGAGTGTTAGAAGCCCGACGCCGTCAGGCGGAGGGCTTTTATGACTCGAGTTAGTATTTCGCTTACCGACCGTGATGCATACAATGTTTTTCATCACACTTGCCAACCAAAAAATAAGTTTTAAGACATAATATTATTAAATGACGTACTGACATTTCTATTACTCCCTAGGGAATTTCACTTTTCTATTACTCCCGCTACGCGCGCAAGCAATGGCGCGCTTAGATAGCAAGTGTGATGAAAAAAAAGTTAAAAAAAAACATATCTTCGACTATAAACAAGTCTTAATAAAAACATTTGCTAATAAATACTAATTCTTCACTACATATTATAAAATAAAGTCACTTTTTCTGTCCCTATGTCCCATTGTACGCTTAAATCTTTAAAAGTACGCAACGGATTTTGATGATTTTTTTTAATAGGTAGATTAATTCAAGAGGAAAGTTTTTATGTTGGTATAGTACCCGTGCGAAGCCGGGGCGGGTCGCTAGTTAAATATAAAAAGACATACTTTTTGTCACTGTCAAGTCTCAAAAGTATAAACTTTCGAGATAAAAGTGTGTTTTCCCTACACATACGAATTAAATTCCAAATTCCGGGAAGCTGCTTTATGTCTGCATCTACATAAACTAGCATGGAATATCCAAGTAGTAAACAACATTAGTAATTTATCACGAAGTAAGTTCACCAGGTTCAGCGTTGTAAAAATGACATAATGTTACAATAATACATCAATTTAAAGCCTATTTACCTCCTGCGACTTTTGCCGGCTAAAAATAGTTCATATTTTGTCGTATTGTCAGTCCATTCCATTTGGTTTCATGGAAAAATATTATATTTATGTTGTTAAACTTCAAATATACATATTTTTTATCGTTTCCAAAAATAAGAAGACCACGCATGATAAAATAATAAATAAATATTTTTATATTGTGATGTGGGTACCAAGCGACACGATATATATATATATATATAATAGATAAATACATTATAGTACCAATTAATGTTATTCTATAGATATCAATTGATCAATTAAAGCTAAAGAAGCACGTATATAATTAATAATTAAAAATATTATAATAATCATGATGGAAGCATAGACATAATATATGATTGCTTGATTTTACTTGTTACAATCAACAAATTTTAATCCCTTTTCAAGAACTATTTCAAAGTGACGCAATAATCAAATCAAAAGAAATTGCTTACTACTTGTCAGTATGACATAGTTCTAGAGTAGGTCTTGAATAAGTTCAGCGAATAATTTCTTACTATCTTTTTCACTCTTACCTGTTGCTAATAAGTGTAACACAAATAGCATGATACCTTAATACATATTTATGCGAAGTATAAATTAGAAATATCATTGAACGGAATGGCTTTAAAATGTAGCGAGCGACTTAGAAATCTTAGTTTTTAACCATAACACAACACTTAAATTGAACATATCAATAAATTCCATTCAATTGACAATTTTATGACCATTTTAAATATAACAAATTTCTGTAAATAGATACTAGTATTTTTCTACTACATCGGTAGAAGAACTATATTATCAATACGACCACGTGGCAAAAATTGCGCGCAATTCGGGTTCAAGGTAGATTCGTTACTCTAACCTTAAAATCAAATACATAATAAAATCGCCGGGATTCCAACCTCCAGGTCCGTAAGCAGAATTACTACCAACGAGACTACGGAGGCTGACAAATTAACCTTAAAATTGATGTCATTTTGGTATACTGTTTTAAACCAAAATTAAAAAAAAGGCGGCGATGGCTTAATGTTGTATGCGACGCGGTTTATTACTGAAAAGCAGATTTGCCAGACTATAATTCGTGAACGAAAATATTATAAGATCCGTAGCAAATGTTTTATATTTCTGTAATGTACTTAAATCTAAACCTAGCTCGGGTGACCGGCGAAGCAAAACTAACTTCGTTTCAAGAAAATATTATTGGTTCTGATACAAGACTTTCTATCGAATAGTCTCCAATTAAAAAAGGGGAATTCTCATTAAATTGACTCGTAATTAACTAGCCTTAATAAAAATAACGATAGATTCCCACTACTGGCTGTATTCTCTTCAATTTAAGTATTACCAACTAATCAATAAGAAAATATAAAAAACCTAAACTATTTGCTGTTTCTAAAATGATTCGACATACAAACAAAAATAGTATCTTTTAATATTCCGTAAAGTTATGTTTAATTCATACTTTTCCTATACCCTCAAAATAAACAAATAATATCTACACTTTATATTCCACTCTTATGACTCTTGTAATATAACTATACAGTTTTTTTTTCCAAATGATAGGATACCTTGTAAATATCCTATAATTTTTTTAGAGCTCACCTTCAAAAGATTAATTTAAAAACGAACACTATTCTAGCAAAACTTACCTTTTATAACTAGCCGCATCAAGTTATCTCGTGCGATAACGACATAAGAGACATAGAGACTCTACAACAATACGTCATTATAACACGTATCGGCTAGACAAGTCTGCTACGCGTCTACGCACGTAGTGCTACGCATTCGTAGGCATCATAGACCAATGCAATTGAAGTGCACTTTTGTATGCAGTTTACTTGAATATTGTAATGTTTACATGCTTATAAGTCTTACAACCATGGCTGTATTGAATAATAAACTAGAAGTAATATTACAAGCGAAAGTATCTTTTCTATCTCTCTTTCTAGAAAGAGACTTCCGCTTGTAATATTCTATGCTATGGAACCCATATTGTAAATAGCTGCGCGGAAAGGAATTAACAGTGGAAGACATGGGAAGTAATATTATGATTTTTGCCATGCCAACTGATCTTAGTATAAACGCGGACTCTCACTAAAAGTTTCAGTGTAAGTAACAAAAATATTCATCTATTTTTATCATTCTAACGACTATTATATAAAACAAATATAGTAAATATTTGAATGTAGAATACATAGAACATAATTTAGTATATCTTAGAATCGCCAGCATCCTCGGTACAATGCCACAAGTGCCAATCTTAGATATAGGTTAGGTTAAGTATACCTATTAGTTAAATTTAATCTATGTACATAAGTTGTAGTTTTGAAAATAAATATATCTTAGAATAAATCTAAGTGTTTGAATTTAAATATTAGATGTCTATAATAAATAAAAAATGCCGAAATTTACCAGCTCCGGAGATAGGATTTGAACCCACATCCTTAGCTTTCGCGGCTGATACCTAAACCGCTCGGCCACTCCAGCTGGTATATGACGCCTAATACTAAAATTTATATACATGGTAGTGTTACTACTTCTTTCTCTTGCTGGTGTAACAATTTCATGCTCGCGGGTAAAATACAACTTTGCAAAATCTAGTAAGTAACATTTTCAAGTCCAAAAACCTAGCAACTGCATGCTATACTAGGTTTTTGAGTTTGTAAATGGAACATAATTATGTTTTTGAATATAGAATTGGCCCATACTAGGTTTTTGATTTAAAAACTTGCCGAAGGGGCTACAAGGAAGCGGCGGGCATAAATAACTATTTTCATGTCTCTGAGAGTCGTTCAAATGCCAGTCCCAGCAAGTTGTTTTCAATAAAAATGTGGCTAAACACACATGAGTGTGTGCGTTGACAATCACATTTTTATCGCTGCCGTTGAACCTAGATAACGGCTAGGCCGGCGGGCAGGGACCTGAGTCCTGGGGCGAAAAATGTTTATAAAGTTAGAAGTTTAGGGCGATTCTTAGAAATATGCTAAACTTGGGTTGATTGCAAAAAAATTGTACCTATATAGTTAAGTCTATAATACAATGGGACCTACCTACATCTCTTAAACTTTTAAACTCCCTTTTTATCACTGCCGAAGGTTGTTAGACAGAGTATACCATATAGTTTGTAAGGCGAACTTTTGTAACACAATTGACGCGATCGTGATTTTTGTTTTGGGCAAATCTTCAAGACTAAACTAAACAGTTACCTGTCATTTACAAGAATTTGTATTATGATCGTCAAAAATAGAGGTAATAATTAGTTACCTACTCTCTTGGTTAGACTTCAGTATTTTTTTTTTGATATATGACATCTAATACTTAGACATAAACTCCGTCTTTTGAATACTCAATTTTATTATTGTTACATTGCATCTGGAATTTTTGAATTTCAACTACAAATTCCACATGCAAAAATAATAAAAGCAGCAATTTACTATTTGCCCTACTCTGCGAATTGAAATCTTAAACCTTAATGTAATAAAAGGATAAATTACTAACAGAGGTGTAGAACATCATTATTAATGGTAAACTAATATATTTAACAGAATAATGACGAGAACATAGTTTCCTTGTTATGGTATTTTTATCAAGCTACCTAAATTTAGTAACTGCCAACATAGGAAAAGGTGAAGTAGGTACAGGTGCGGTCAAAAGTGTTTTGCTATTGATTTCATCATCATCAGCCTATCTCAATCCACTGCTGGAGGTAGACATTTCCTATTAACTATGCGTATAGATGAGTTAGGGGGTGAATGCCCACGCCACGATGGGCAAGCGGATTGGCGATCGCAGTAATGTGTCTACTATGATGACGCTACTGCCCATGATCATTCCTCTATCAAAGAATGGTCAGTGACACTTCAATCCCTTAGAGTCGGCCGTAAGAGCCGACGCTCTTACGATGACAAATGTATTCTTGCTGAGCGATTACATGCATTAATTTATCTATCCTTAGGCACTTGCTACTCTTCTAAAAGTAGGTATTATAAATTAAGAAATACTTTTAGGTAGGTACTTACTTCGGAAACAATTTTTTGCAATAGACGTATAGAATACGGAAGGCATATTATTACCTATTTAGTTATTAATTTGAAACATGTTTTTCGATAGTACAATATATGATATAAAAAATTGATTAGACTAATTAATAAAATCTAATTATTACAAGTACAATCAATCAGTAACGTGTTTTATATTATATAAATAAGTAAAACTATTATTAAAATTGTTGTTATTATTGTCAACCAATAAATCAAGTGTGTCTGTCTGTCCATCTGTCACCAGGTTGTATCTCTTGAACCGTGATATGTAGACAGTTGAATTTAACATATGCTGTATTTTTGTTGCTGCTATAACAACAAATACTAAAAACTAGAATAAAGTACAAAAATAAATTGTTTTATAACTTTATAATGGTACGATTACGAAGATAAAGCGAAATGAAGGAGATAAACTAGGGGAGTTGACCCCACCACCAAAACTAAAAAAAGAGAAAAAAAAGAGCCACTTGGCCAGTTTTTCAACTTCATTACAGTTTTTATTTTCACTAATTACTTATTACTCATTTATTATTGTATGTTATTTGAATAAAATATTGTCCAGTCATTAACCAGCAAAAACTAAATCCTGACTGAAATCCTGCAAAATCTGTAGCCGTACCATTTGCAAGTATCGGTAACGTTAGGTTTTACTCGATACGTAAAGCAGGCCGTCCCGCTCACTCCAATAAGTAAGTGCGAGCGCGATAAAATGTAACGGATCGAGTAAAACCTAACGTATCCTTTACTTTCCAACTTATAGTAACGTAAAACCATACAACTATAGTCCACTACTACAACTATGGTCCACAAGTTCAACTCGTAATTAAGCATCAATGGAAATCTTTTTTTTTTGTTTTATCAAAGTTTTATCATTAATGAGGAGATTTTGTGTAACAACAGCGTCAAAAATATAATCATCATCATCATCATCATCAGCCTATCAAAGTCCACTGCTGGCCCTAGGCCCCTCCTATTAACTATACGCATGGACGCATTAGGAGGTAAATGCCCATAATCGCCACGCTGGGATCGACTAAGGGATTGAAGTGTCACTGACCATTATTTGATAAAAAATTGATGATGGGCGGCAGCGTCATCATAGTGGACACATTTCTGCGATCGCCAATAATATAATAATTACACTAAATCGAAGATATATTACTTATTTTTTACCATAGTTGGGAGCTTTTAGATTATAGTTGGGTAGTTTTACTACGTATTTTAAAGACAAACGGGTCTTAATCGCGTAAATTTACGTTTAATTATATCCTGACAATTCGGGCATGACGTTACACCCGTGGTCGCAGGCAGACTGACCGTTTGTCTTTAAAATATAAGTGATAATCGTGAAAGTTTAAATCAATATATAATGAAATAAAAACTATGAAAACGGATAAACTCGCGTATATTAACTAATTTTAACTTCATTCCGACGTTTCGAACACTTTACAAGGTTCGTGGTCTGCGGATGGCTGACAATGGAGGAAGGAAATGTGATAGATCTACCTCCATCAAAATAAGAAAAAGATAAGTACAAAACTACCCACCAAAGAAAAATATACTAAACCACAGACAATACATTTTAAGGGTGGATGTACATACTTAATTAATTAAGTATGTACAATAAATTTTTAGGGTGGATGAGGTAGATCTATCAAATTTTCTTCCTCCATTGTCAGTCATCCGCAGACCACGAACCCTGTAAAGTGTTCGAAACGTCGGAATGAAGTTAAAATTAGTTCATATACGCGAGTTTATCTGTTTTCATAGTTTTTATTTCATGTGTAATCCTCGCAGTAACCGAAGAAAATATTCAATAAGTATATATTATAGTTTTTACTACGGCTACTGAATAGTTCTGCGGTTGGTCGTAGACACTTGCGCGCGCGCATACCCCTTATCGGCGCTCGCTAGACGCTCTGACGCATGCCAGGATATAGTACAATTTTATTATTAGCGAAATAGTTATTATTCACTTATTTAAGGATAGAAGGAACAAGCGCGTATTCGCTTACAATAAAGGTCAACCCTTTTTTATTGCTGTTGAGTGTACTTGAGTCATCATCAGCCTATGTTAGTCCACTGCTAAACGTAGGCCTCTCCTATTAACTATGCGTATAGACGCATTAGGAGGTAAATGCCCATAATCGCCACGCTGGGCAAACGGAATGGCGATCGCAATAATGTGTCCACTATGATGACGCTGCTGCCCATCATCAATC
>JALPQI010029436.1:0-10547 GCA_025490895.1 Thaumatotibia leucotreta
TTACGTGTAGTAACCCCGACCAACTCGGGGTCTGATGATGGATCTGAACCGAATTTTAAAAACCGATTTTCACTATTTTTTTTAATTTTACGTGTAGTAACCCCGACCAACTCGGGGTCTGATGGTGGATCTTGGAGAAATCGGTTTTAATTTTTTTGAATTTGGTGATAATATTCTACAAGAGTCAAGTACCTAACTGGGTTTTTTCGGGTCAGAAAACCCAAGTATCTAGTTATCATTTAGAGCAAACAGGTGTTTCGAGTTTTCATAACTCTTATTACTCACTAACTTTACTGATAAGATAACTGATTACGCTATCTTTATTAGTTTATTATAGATCATTGATATTTTTACAAGTATTGGCTAAAACGCAAGTCATAGAAGGCTTAAATGTCATAAATTATGTATAATGATGACAATTAGTATCCAGGTGTTGTAATCAGAGATAATAGTACATTACGACATAAGTGCGAAGAGCATGAACGTGTTTTTGCACATGTCTCGTACGACGTTTTTTAGTACAGATTACTCTCCGAAGTTTTGAACCGGACGTAAAATAACCCACTTCTCGCACTTGAGCCTAAAAAAGGCTTATCCCCCCACTTTTTTGTAGCATAGATATTTTTTATATTTTTTAAGCCGTGTGGTGACGGCAATAAGAATACATTTGGCACCACCCCAACCCCTCCTGCGGGAGTCGTAAGAGTCGACTAAGGGATTGAAGTGTCACTGACCATTATTTGATAAAAGATTGATGATGGGCAGCAGCGTCATCATAGTGGACACATTACTGCGATCGCTAATCCGCTTGTCCAGCGTGGAGATTATGGGTATTTTCCTCCTAATGCGTTTATACGCATACTTAATAGGAGAGGCCAGCAGTGGACTATCATAGGCTGACGATGATATTTTTTTATATGGTTTCTACTCAGAATCGTGAGCTCTTGTGATCCTAATACGAGAAAAAAATTGTCCCAAAATTTACACATTTTTCGAACTTTCCATTCCGTTAAATGTATTAGAAAATAGTAACAAAATGAAAAAAAACCTTGGGACAACATTTTATTCTATCAGGGTCGAAACAGCTCACGATTCTGAGTCGGAATCATTAATACAATAACTCTTTATTGCACCTCAAAGACAAATACAAAACAAATAATAAAAGTACATGTTTGAAAGAGGTAAACAAAAGGCGGTCTTATCGATAAAGAGCGATCATGTTACAAGATATAAAAAAGAAAGTAGGGAACGGGGCCCCCCATTTTGTAATTTTTTTTGCAAAAAATTGGCCCTTGTGGATCAGCTATTTCTTGCTGTTATTTTGTCCCGTAACACAAGGGATAAGGGTGCGGCTGCATTGACGCTGAGCAGAGCTGTGCAAAATTGACCAATGAGGGTTTTCTCGAAAACTTATGCCACTAGTTGGCGCCACTTAGCCGTAAGATCCCGCTAAGAAACATTATTATCTAGCTCCAAAGAAGAACTAATTACAAGATATTTTTATTTTTTATGTAAATTTATTAACTCATACAAAACATTTAAACACGAAACTATAGGAGCTCTGAGAATTTAGACAAGTTTCTGGACCTAACGCCGCGGTGCTCCCGCCCTGGTGAACGTCATTTCAGAAAACCCTGATTCCATTCTTCAAATTCGAAGTCGATACACTGTGATGCGCTCTCATTAGCCGAGCTCCCACATGCCCGCTCCGCTCCGCGTCAGTAGACCGCACCCTAAAAGTTGAATAGTTATCTGTTGTTTTTGTTGTCATGTGGGCTGCGACCATATATAACATGGACGTCTAACGCCAGCTCAAAAATGCCCTCAAAACCAATTGTTCAATTGTGCCAAGATGGGCAGGACATAGCGCTTTTCTTAACATCGCGCATATTTCGGCGCAACATCTTTGAAAAATGTTTATAGAATATAGCCAATCAAAACATTGATGGACCAATCACAACTATTTTTAAATGGCGGTTTAAGTTTTTATAGGTTGACATTCAAATTCATTGCCGTGATGCATTGAACAGGGAGGGAGTGACACTTATCAAATCAACTAAAATTCAGGATTGTTTTTGAAAGGCAATTTAGTATGGCGTGCGGCTTCCATGTTTTATTTGTTCGTAGCATGTGTGATAGTTGTGATAATTAAACAGATTTATACCGTATGTTCACGTGAGTATACTCACGTGTGCACTTTGAGATTACATTAGCCCAATAATCTGCGATAACTGTTTATCTAATGGCAAATCTTATCGTGTATACGTGATGTGGCTGAACGATAAATGATTCATTAAGCGATTATCGTCTGCACGTTGTCGGTTGTGTATACCCTGTTGTGGTGGCAAACGAGCATACTGTCCTTACAGTAAACATATGTCTACAACTCCGGACTTGTCACATTCATGTTGCCCAGCTATGCTATTCTGTTATTCACACATTCGACGCTGCGTTCGTCAACGAGCTCGACGTCGAGACAGCCTTCTCTAAAATCCTAGCCGTTTGATTTGACATTAGGAATCGAGGTTGTGAGCGAGGTTGTGGGCGAGTTTGTCGCTGTTTTTCGTTAGAGAATACGAAGTTCGTACATTAAACGTCGAACTCTCGACGCAGAGTAGTTCCAGCTCACGCCGCATTCGTCGCCAAGCACTAGTGTCGTTTAAAGTACATTAGTGAACACCATTTTTAGGCTCGACGCTGCCGCAGCGCTGACACAGCGCCGACAGCAAGGCGGTTTCCTTAGTGAATAACACTGCAGATCAGTCGACCTTACTCACAAGCATGAAAACGCTTTTACTATAAAACTTTTCGCCAGCCTCCGTAGCCTAGTTGGTAGTGACCCTCCCTACCTAGCTGGAGGGTCCGGGTTTGAATCCCGGCGAGGGCATTATTGATGTATTTACTTATCATCATCACAAATATTTGTTCCTTGATCATGGCTGTCTATGTATTTAAGTATATATATGTATCGTAGGCTGGTACCCACATAACGAGCCTTAACTGAGCTTACCGCTTATTATTTTAAGATATTTTATATCATTTCAGCCATATAACGCCCACTGCTGAGCATAGGCTTCTCTTCTAGTACGCGACTCGTCTCGGTTCTGAGCCAATTTAATTTAACCCTGAGGTGTCCCATCTTGCGAATGTCGTCGACCCAATGACCCAACGGACGCCCAGGGGCTCTTTCATCGAAAATAGGCTGTGACCATATGTAACATGGACGTCTAACGCCAGCTCAAAAATGCCCCCAAACACAATTGTTCAATTGTGCCAAGATGAGCAGGACATAGCACTTTTCATAACACCGCGCATATTTCGGCGCAACATCTTTGACAAATGTTTATAGAATATAGCCAATCAACACTTTGACGGACAAATCACAACTATTTTTAAATGGCAGTTTAAGTTTTTATAGGTTGATATTGAAATTCATTACCGTGGTGCATTGAAGAGGGGGTGACACTTGTGAACTAAAAACCAGGACCGTTTCTGAAAGGCAATTTAGTGTGGCGTGCGGCTTCCATGTTTTATTTCTTCGTAGAAAATAGGCCATAAATCCGTTAGGACTTTAGTTTACCTGCCGTCACTCTTTTATTTTATTTCTATTAAAATAATTTCTGTTTCAGCCATTCACGAGATAGCCCACAACTTGGCGTTCGGCCACGCTCGACCAATGGCCAACCGTCTTTTCGGCTTCTTCGCAAACCTGCCAATCGGCGTGCCTGCTTCTATCAGTTTCAAGAAGTACCACTTAGAACACCATAGGGTAAGCAATTGGTTTGGTGATTTGATGGGTTCCGTTTTAGATATTGACAAAGCTTCCTTTTAACGGTCCCAAGGGTATAAGAATGTCCTATGAAAGGACTATGCGACAAAATGGACCAAAAACCAACAGAGCTGAGAGTAGTGTCCTTAAAAAGGTCTGCTTATGTACTTTATTTCATTATATAGGTGCAAAGTTGAATTCCATTGGATAATTTTATATGAGTAAGGCGTTCTGCGGGCACTCTCTAAAGGTGCATTCAGACCAAGCGAACATTCGCTATTCTAACCTCCCACTCAACGAAATTCGATCGTTACACAAAACGTGATTGGTTGACTTCGTAGAGCGGGGGATAGAACAGCGAATGCTCTTTTGATCTGAATGCACCTTAAGCTTATTAATAAGCATTTTCGAATTGTCTGACATTATCAAGAGAGAGAAAAAAAAATCTACTACTGGTTCAAACCCTACACCGTTCCTGAGAAGAACCAGTAAGAAACTTAGGTGGACTTATTTTTTCAAAACAGTATAATAATACGTCTTATTAAAATAACATGCATTAAAGAATTTATTACAAAAAAATATATTTTTATAGACATTTTTTTTTAAAGAAAAATAAATAAAGGATCATAATAATAAACAAAAATAATTATTATTGTACAAGTTCACATATTAAGCATCTATATCTATACTACTAGAGATGTAAAGGCAAACATTCTAAACAGTCTATTTTAAACACGGAAAGGTACCTCCTTACGGTGTTTAAAATAGACTCTATTAAAGAACACATAAGGTGTATTTAAAAAGTCGTGACAAGGTACCTTTCCATTTGCACTGCACTTGTAAATACATACCCCTTACTAATCAAAAATGGAAATTAGTTATTTTTGCGCTTATTTGTAACTCATGTTGTGTACACTTACTTTGGATCTCGTGCTAGCATATATGCCATTTGATGCTTACTTGTTAAATCCTTATTGTACGATGTCTGTTTGGTGTACTAAACAAATAAAAATAAAATAAAATAAAATCAAAACCTTCTTTTTCCAGTACCAAGGCATTGAAACGATAGACACCGACCTCCCGACCCTCATAGAAGCCAAACTCTTCAACACAACCTTTGGCAAATTCGTTTGGCTTCTTCTGCAGCCATTATTCTACATGATCCGACCATTGGTGGTGAGACCGAAGCCCCCAGAACCGTTGGAACTGGTCAATTTGATCATACAACTGTTCTTTGACGCTTGCATCGTTCAGTTGTTTGGTGAGTACATGGCGACCCTGCCAAAACACTTTTCCTACTAGGTTAATTACACGAAAAAGTCTACTTTGTCGGAAACGTGAGGGCTATGACAGCTACCTTGGACATGTGTGGAAAGTGCGAGAATTATCTATTAGTACATTACTGCAGACGCCGGGAAAGATGGGCTTACCGGCTGAGTAGGTATGGACACTGATACGAAGCCGGTAAGCCCATTTCACGACGAGGCATGTATAGTGCTTTTCTCAAACATATGCAATGAAATAAGAAATACGACAATCCAAAAAACAGAATTTAGCTGTTTAGCCTGTTCATGAAAACCGACGCCATGTTTAAAAAAAATTACCGGTATAGGCCGTTAAATTCGTATGAAAATCCTTTACTATTATCTCGAGGTTATCCGCCTGCAACGTCATACTTTAAAGCCTATTATGATTATGACGAACATAATGACAACATTTCATTGCATGTTTGAGAAAAAATACAAACACTCAGTTATAAATAGGGGTCGGAACTATGGGTGCAAAGCTTTAACAAAACTTTAAAACTGACATGATGGGAACACTCTTGCCAAGAAAAATACGAATAGGTATTATTGAAAAATCTGTTTTTTTTTTTTAAGAAAGTATCCAATTTTATTCCCTATCTCGGAATCTTCAACTTACAATGTGTGGGTGTGTAGATAATATATGTATATTTTATGGATGTATGTGCTATGTCAAGTCCACTTGAGAAGTATTGTTAAAGTTTTGCACCCATAGTTATAAAATAAAATTAAAGAAAAAAAAACCTTTTTAAAAACAAGCTTTTATTATTTGTTTATAAAATGAACTAAAAAGTTAAAAATAAATTTAACTCTAAAAAGAAATATAACACTTTGTAACTTGATTGTAACCTTTAACGACAAATAAGCGTCCTTCGTCTAGGACAAAATAATTCCATATTGTACAAATTTATTTAATTTTAACACTAAAACTTTTCACCATACATAATTATTCAATTTCGTCCTCCCTCTTTATCATAGTCCCCATTTATAAATGAAAGCGTGTTACATTTAATACAACACAACATTTTCCTCAAGCTATCACAATGTAACACGCTTTCATTTATAAATGGGGACTATGATAAAGAGGGAGGACGAGATTGAATAATTATGTATGGTGAAAAGTTTTAGTGTTAAAATTAAATAAATTTGTACAATATGGAATTATTTTGTCCTAGACGAAGGACGCTTATTTGTCGTTAAAGGTTACAATCAAGTTACAAAGTGTTATATTTCTTTTTAGAGTTAAATTTATTTTTAACTTTTTAGTTCATTTTATAAACAAATAATAAAAGCTTGTTTTTAAAAAGGTTTTTTTTTCTTTAATTTTATTTTTAACTTTTTAGTACCTCTATTTTTAATTCGAGATTTACTATGACGTAGTTCGCAGCGCGTAGCAGCGTTATTCCGTCATGAAGTCCGTAGTTCGTTCACATGATATGTAATATGTACTGATTTAAATATCAATACTTAATGTTGAAATTATGTAATCACTTGTTAGTTATTTGTAACGTTTCTCATTCTATCCATTTCTTTCAATGCATCAACATTACAAGGTTTCTTTGACGTCAACTTGGAGCAGTCAAGTTCTTCGATTTGAAGACCTGCTAAAGACCTAACTCGGCTTAAAGCTACATAACGTCGTTGAAATTGCCAATTCCGTTATGTGCACGATTTCAGGAACTGAAAAATCAATCCAAATGACATATGTTTACAGTCTTCTTTTGTCAAATTTGAAATTTACACATAACGGAATTGGCAATCTCAACGACGATAAGCTTGACCAGCAGTGAACAATTTGGAGCCTAGATAAATAACAGCATGATCTACAGTAGTTCCCTGCATTTTATGCACAGTTGAAGCCCAAGACAAGACAATCGGGAGCATTCTTCTTTCAGCTGTGCCGTGATTAAATTTAGCAGGAATTTGAACTGATTTAGGGTGTATTATGTGAATGCCATCGTTACCAAAGTCTACGCGAAACGATGGTACATGTCTGTAATACGGCCATATGATTTCGGTGATGTGACCTATTGCTCCATTCACAAGTCCCTTAGCAACGTCAACGTTAGACCTCAACATAACTTTAGCACCAACAAATATTTCTAGTTCTTTTGGAAGACCTCCTGTTTTGTTAATGTCCGTGTGTATTATTTTATTAATATCAATCTGATCATTCTTTTTTGATTCATCAATTGATCTTGTGCTATTATTTTAAACATTTGTGTATTCTTCTTCCTAAAATGTTCGAGAACGGCTGAATTATGTTTATTGACCTGCTGATTCGTTGGGTAAATACGTAGAGCTTTTTCAATCGGAGACTCCTGAAGACGAATCAAACGAGACCAAACTCGATGGGGTTGCGTCGTTTAATTACGGAGGTCCTATGGCCACCTTCCGGCTCCAACATCAGACCCTGGTTACCATATAGTATCAAAGTACTCGTCAAGACTAATCCAATGAGCCCAAACTAGATGGGGTTGCGCCGTTTAATTACGGAGTTCCTATGGCCACCTTCCAACTTCAACATCAGACCCTGGTTACCATAATATAGTATCAATGTACTCGTCAAAACTAATCCAATGAGCTCAAATTCGATAGGGTTGCATCGTTTAATTACGGAGTTCCTATGGCCACCTTCCGGCTCCATCATCAGATCCTGGTTACCATATAGTATCAAAGTACTCGTCAAGACAAATCCAATGAGCTCAAACTCGATAGGGTTGCATCGTTTAATTACGAGTTCCTATGGCCACCTTCGGCTCCATCATCAGACCCTGGTTACCATATAGTATCAAAGTACTCGTCAAGACAAATCCAATGAGCTCAAACTCGATAGGGTTGCATCGTTTAATTACGAGTTCCTATGGCCACCTTCGGCTCCATCATCAGACCCTGGTTACCATATAGTATCAAAGTACTCGTCAAGACTAATCCAATGAGCTCAAACTCGATAGGGTTGCATAGTTTAATTACGAGTTCCTATGGCCACCTTCCGGCTCCATCATCAGACCCTGGTTACCATATAATATCAAAGTACTCGTCAAGACTAATCCAATGAGCTCAAACTCGATAGGGTTGCATCGTTTAATTACGGAGTTCCTATGGCCACCTTCCGGCTCCATCATCAGACCCTGGTTACCATATAGTATCAAAGTACTCGTCAAGACGAATCCAATGAGCTCAAACTCGATAGGGTTGCATCGTTTAATTACGAGTTCCTATGGCCACCTTCCGGCTCCATCATCAGACCCTGGTTACCATATAGTATCAAAGTACTCGTCAAGACGAATCCAATGAGCTCAAACTCGATAGGGTTGCATCGTTTAATTACGAGTTCCTATGGCCACCTTCGGCTCCATCATCAGACCCTGGTTACCATATAGTATCATATCAAAGTACTCGTCAAGACTAATCCAATGAGCTCAATTTCGATAGGGTTGCATAGTTTAATTACGAGTTCCTATGGCCACCTTCCGGCTCCATCATCAGACCCTGGTTACCATATAATATCAAAGTACTTGTCAAGACTTATCCAATGAGCTCAAACTCGATAGGGTTGCATCGTTTAATTACGGAGTTCCTATGGCCACCTTCCGGCTCCATCATCAGACCCTGGTTACCATATAGTATCAAAGTACTTGTCAAGACGAATCCAATGAGCTCAAACTCGATAGGGTTGCATCGTTTAATTACGGAGTTCCTAGGGCCACCTTCCGGCTCCATCATCAGACCCTGGCTACCATATAGTATCAAAGTACTCGTCAAAGACGAATCCAATGAGCTCAAACTCGATAGGGTTGCATCGCTTAATTACGGAGTTCCTATGGCCACCTTCCGGCTCCATCATCAGATCCTGGCTACCATATAGTATCAAAGTACTCGTCAAGACGAATCCAATGAGCTCAAACTCGATAGGGTTGCATCGCTTAATTACGGAGTTCCTATGGCCACCTTCCGGCTCCATCATCAGACCCTGGTTACCATATAGTATCAAAGTACTCGTCAAGACGTATCTAATGAGCTCAAAGTCGATAGGCTTGCATCATTTAATTACGGAGTTCCCATGGCCACCTTCCGGCTCCATCATCAGATCAGCTCTATGGCACAATAACATTGCATTGTCATCCGATTTATACATGCATTCTAAATTTCAGCTCAATCGGAAACCGGGAAGTGGATGAAATTTAAGTTGCAAGATTTGATTACAGAACGACAGACAACGGGACAGGTGAAACTAAATAAAAGCTTGTAATTAAGATAAACCGAAAAGTGTATTCGTAACTTTCTTAGATGTACGCGAAAAACGGCGTCACGTTCCCGACATTCTCGTTGAATGCACCCCTACTTCTGTTATGTTGCCAGAATAAATGTGCTCCCTTTCTAGTATAATTACTTAACTTTTTTTTATCAGCCTGGTTTAGTGTCCCACTGCTGGGCAAAGGCCTCCCCTTTTTTCCTCCATTCGGCCCGCTCGTCACATTTCTCCCGCCAATTCGGATATAACGCGTTCAGGTCGTCCCGCCATCTCCTTCTCGGTCTGCCAATGCCCCGGCCAGCACCATCGAAGGTTTCCCGAGGGTCATTACTTAACTGTATACTTTAAATGAAAATCGCACAGCGGTGATGTCTAGATGGGTTATCTACCCTTGTATATACAAAAACGATTATTTCGGATTTACTTTAATTATTTTTTGTTTCCAGGATGGAAAACGATGTTTTATCTCATTATTGGATCTCTTTTGGCGATGGGTGTACATCCTGTAGCGGGTATGTAAAACAACATGTATTTTTAGCTCCTTTTCAAATCCTGTCTTCGATTTCATCGTAACAGCAAGAACAATACAATTTGATTTATTATTTTAATAATTATTTATCAAAACTTACGTGTATATGTTGTCAGCCTCCGTAATCTAACTGGTACCGTAAAACGGGGTAAATAGGAATGGCGGGGTAAATATAAACGTAGAGTAAACTGGTCTGTTAGCCCAGGACAAATAGTCCAATTTAGAACAACAGATTTTTCATATGTGTTATCCTAAACTGGACTGTTTGTCCTGGGCTAACAGACTAAGATCTGAAATCGAATTGGAGATCAAAAATGTAAACAAATGGGATACCACCCCAAAAAAATAATCGCGGGAGGTGGGTACCTAATCTAAAATCATTGAAATAGTTTAAAAAAATGTGCATTTACAGTCACTAACGGTACGTATAGTTTTTAAATATTTTACTATTTTTTAATATCATACATTATTTTTTTAATGATATATTCCTCTGGCTTTAATAAAATGTAGGGTGTTTAATTTATACTACTGGCAATGATAAGAAGTTTTAAACATTTGGTTCGCAGTTATAACAATGTACTGAAAAAATCAAAACAAGATAGTACTCCAAATGACTCTTTTATAAATTCATAAAAACTCCTAAAATTTAGCATTACAAAGTACATGAATACAGATTTTAGTATTTTTACC
>JALPQI010029437.1:0-14873 GCA_025490895.1 Thaumatotibia leucotreta
AGGAGAAATTAAATGCGGCGATGGCCATGGTGTTATTATTCCTTTTGGTAGCAGGAAAAATAAAACAAACACAACTTAATAATCATAATAAGAGCAACATCTGGAGCGTTTGTTCTAAATTTTTGACGTTAGTAACTTAAGTCTGACTGATGACGTAAGGTTACTGTACTCGTATTGATGATTTTGAGATAATTGTTAAAAATATATTGGTGGATCAAATTGTAGATTGTATTGCTCGGCTAAGATATTGTTACTTCTCATCAAAGTTACGATGTAAAGAAACTTTACGATACAAATAACGACGTCATTGTCAATGGCAGCGATTTTCCAGAGTTGATTTGAATCCTAATGGTACCCATCACTTTCGTGGCTCCTAGCTCGGAGTAAAATGAACTAACAAAGGTAATACGATAGTCATTAATGAACAAAGCGGTAGACTATCTTGGAGAATTCACAAAGGAATAGTGCCTAGTTCATTATAATAGTTGAAACTTAGTCGATATCGCGCGGCAGCATTGACAGTTGCCACGTACTGAGTAATTCTTGCTGAAGAATAAGACTTGCAAATAGTAAATAGGGGCCATTAGAGGCGCTTGGCACGAATTTGCATTAAGATTAACGACCGTGCACAGTTGGGGGGTTGTGCACGCTGCAGTCGCCCCCGGCGACGAAGTGACAGTGACATGGGGCCAATTTTATGGCCCTCACATTCTGCCAGTGGTGGAATACTTTTGCCTAATGTGTGGAGGTACTTAAGCTTAGTAGGCTAAAAATTTTAGCAAGAATATTTGAACGCTTACAATGGAATGGTATTCAGGATCGTGTATTAACATTAACACATGTATGTATATACTTACTACATGAGCGCGAAACGTTATTATAGTTTTATGCTGTACTTATCCCTGACATTTTTAATAAGAAAAGGAATCTCAATCAGATAAAGTAGGTAACTGCAAAAGAATTTTTATACAGCTTTTATAATTGGCTCAAGTAATTTTCAAAGGCATGCTGGCATAACTGGCATTGTACATGTCATGTACAGTATATATTTAACTCGCTCTTGCTTATGTTTATAGTTATACTTTTTCTTATGTTTATATTACAACCAAACACGGTCGAAAGTCCCTGACGAGCTATTGTAGGTATTAAAATAGTCTCATTGTGTTTTAGATTCTCGCAGTGTAAAATGATTCGTTATTCAACTTGCTTCTACCCTGCGCAATGTGCACTTACATATTTTGGGCTCACCGAGTAATGAACTCGACAAAGCAAAGTTTCTTAAGAATGGAACTGGAGAATCCGATAAATATATTTTACAATCATTGAAATCAGCAACTTGTACATATGTATGATAATCAAAGCAATTTAAATACTTTATGGGTAGGTATGCAGATATAAATGAAGAATCTCTGTTAGTAGAAAACGGTGACAAATTCAAGAAATGAAAGCGAAGAGTTGGTTACCCATAGAACATTTTAAATTACAGCCTTTTCTACTGAAAGAAATTGTTGGGAAAAGTATAGTATAGTGGCCTAGTTAATTTTAGCTAGTGTAAATATTTTCAAATGGAAAACAAATCAACACAGTATGACGTGATGATTTGTTTTCCGTTTGCGCGTTAACCTTGACGATTGAAAAAAAAGGTCAAAGAATATGGTGACATGTGTATTCAGCTACGGATTTTAAGTAGCTAAACTTATTTATATAATTTTTCCCCACACTAGCTCGGAAACACCTACTTCCCTCACTAATTTCAGTGAGGGAAGTTGCATTTTAATCACTTGTGAAGGAAGTAAATTGACAGTAGATGAACCGTGAAACGTTCAAAACCATGAAACGTCAAACGCTGGTATGGCTATGATTCGCTGATTATTTTTTGAGGGACACCATGAAAATTTTATCATACACCAGATTATTTCATTTATTCAAGATAATAAATTAGATTTTTAGTATTTCATAAAAACCTATCGCACAATCTTATCATATTGGACAAAAACCAGATAGTATACTTTTACATTCAGAACGCAACCCGCTAACACTGACGTCTTGTACGTCAATGTTGCCAACTTATAAAAAAATACTCGAATGTACAGTTTTGTAAGGAAAGTTTTCTATGTAATATCTTACCAAAAAGTAGGCAATTTAAGTTTACCTCACACATTTTTTTAAATGATTTGTTTTAGCTGTCGGATACAGATTTTATACTTAAACATCATAGAAATTTTGACAATTTAATGAATGTAGGTTGGTTTCATTGTAATTAAAAAAAAAATCTAGTCACATAGACCTAGTCATTTATCAAATTAAGTTAAACTTAAAAGTCTAAAATATAAGAAAAAGATTGCAATTTATACAAGTTACAACATTAATTGATCTCATAACTATTATATTGATATTATAGTATGTTGCTGTGGTTAAATACTAAAAAATATATTTTGTTATTATAGGTAGAACTACTCTAAGTTATCTAATAAAGACTGATTTGTTGCATTGATTGTTTTTTTTTACACGTTCGTAGCTGCTTCCTCGCTTTAGTGTGGGGAAAAATGTTGTGTTGCACATGGGAGCAAAGTTTGTTTAATTATCGTGCCTTGTAACCCTCGCAACGCTCGGGTCTCAATATTGGCACGATGATTAAACAACCACTTTCCTCCCTTGTACAACAAATAACTATTGAATTGACGTAATATCGTTTTTGCCATTTTGGCTAAAAAGCTCACATTTTATTGACTAGTCATATTTATTATAATAAAGATTATTACATCGTACATGAAGCTCACATGCCGTAAATTCACATTACCCGTTGCCTGGCAACGAGCCAGATCTTGTAAAGCCTAGTTATGCCCCATTGGCCCCAGCCCCCACCATGCCTGAAGTAATTCATTAACGGGCTTATCTAAAAGAACCGTAGCTAATTTATAATTAAAACTTTCGTTCACTTTGAATCTAGAGCTCTTATGATGCTAATAATGGAATAGTAGTTAATATCTTAATGTAGCTACCTACAGCAATAATCTTTTTTATATTAGGTCCTAACCTATGAAATTGGCGTTTTGCGTTGAGGCTTTTGAGGAAAGTTTATTTTCCATGCAATACATTTTCTGTATTATTTTTTGATGTCAAGATCAAACTAAACCAAAACATTTCTAATGCGTGTTTTTTTTTATTTATCTATATTTTTTTTCACTTGCATTATATTTATTTAGAGATATTTGAATCAATTTATTTAAGGCTCTCAATTTACACATAATAAATCCACCGCAGGCTTCGTCAATCTATATTTTATAAAACTAGAGACTATCATAACGTATTCGAAACATTTAAACCGATAGCATATGGCAAGAGTTGTTTTGAAGCCTTAAAACCTTTGTTTCATAGTGTACTGTTGAAATAAAAAAGTTACTAGGTGTTTAAGTTATTTAGGTATGGACCAACTAAACCAAAAACGTAAAGAAATGACCCATTATAAACCAAGATCACAAAATGTAGGTATGTCCAAAAAACCTGCTAGATGCACCTATGGACGTGCGTCAAGGTACCTTCAGTTTCGGCAGCCTGTATAAATTTTATGTGATCGTTATGTTAATGTTAAAGTATAATAAAGTAAAAATACTTTGTTCGAAATTCAAACTCCTACTAGTGTCAAAAAATATGAATAAAAGTAGGAATATTAGTATTGTATTCGCAAGGGATGCCACGGTAACACGAACAATGCATTGTGCAAAACAGAAGTGACGTGGGATATATGAGTTTACATATCAGCCTCGCCACTTTCCGTGCCCATGCATCGTCATATTTTTTGCACACGTTTTGTTAACAACAAATCCCGGCTCGTAACAATGTTCTTGGAACTTATGTTTTACATGCGATGTACAGGTTGTAACAAAATAACACTGATATCATGTTTGAACATTATTCAGTATCATATTTAGTTTGTGGAATTTGAACTTTTGTGACACATAATAACTAGAAATATAACTAAACGGTTAAACTAACGTGTATGCAGTCACTAAGGAGCTGAAGGAGGAACTAAAGGAGAGCCTAGGTTTCCATTATGCACTAAACCCGCGTTCGCTTCGCGGCTCGTGAGATATGTCAGCCTCTGTAGCCTAGTTGGTAGTGACCCTGCCTACGAAGCTGGAGGTTCCGGGTTCGAATCCCGGCGAGGGCATTCTTTGTGTATTTATTTATCACAAATGTTTGATCCTTGGTCATGGCTGTGTATGTATCTAAGTATCTATACGTATCTATCTATTATATATATCGTCGCATGGTACCCACAACACAAGCCTTAATTGAGCTTACCGTGGGACTAGGTTGATTTGTGTAAGATGTCCCAAGATATTTATTTTATTTATTTATGACATATCGCGCGTAATGACTAAATACACTTGAGTTTAACCGTTTAATTATATTCATATTTAGTTTGAGTATAAATAAACAAGCATACATTGAGAATTAAAAAAAAATGAGGGTTGGCTTATTTCAACTCCCCGTCCGGCTTACTTAAAAAAAACATTCGCCAAAGCTGCTTTGTCTCTTTCTTTTTCTTGATCAAAATATAGTTCGAGAAATATAAATTGAATGTTTATTTTTACTATAATGTAGGTAAAAAGTTAGCAATTTATATTTCACGAACTATACCGTACCTATTTAACAACAGGGGGGAAACGGTATTAGACTAATAATGTTAGTCCCCGAGTTGTCAAATCGTATGACTTGCCATGATAACATACTAATGATCATACCCTCCACACATATCACCCTAAATTTGATTTGATTATACCCTGTATTGGGATAATTCCGAGCGTCAAAAAACTCCGGGTAATTTCGAAAAGAAACACTTAAGGCATGTAATTACGAGTGATCTTCCTATGATTTTCGGTATTATCCCAAGGTACCCCTATATGGTTTATTGCATTTGATTTGATGTTTTCTTCATTTCGGCAAACATATTGAACCAAGAACTAATTTGTCTTCTGGGTGATATGACATATACCTACCTACTACCTATGACGTACGTTATGATATTTTGCCATCTACCGTTACCCCTCAGCTCGGCGGAAGGGTTAACGTCTGTTTACTTTGCCTGTATGATATCTAAAATATAAATTATATGCTTTATAATGTTTTTGGTTCCCCTATTTCCATTAAGCATTGCTATAGTCATGTTTATACACGGCCGCGCCGCAAGACGGCCTGCCAATTTGCGTTAATGCTCGCTCCTAATACAATAATATTAGTCCATTTGCTCCATTTATCTACTGGAGGCTTCACCCAACAACCTAGTTTTACTGAAATCACTTGGAATAGTTCGAAATATTATTGACTATTTTGTATTAAGCTTTTTAAAATGTTTGAGTTTTAACTCAAAAAATACAGTTCAAATGTACAGTCAACCAATTGGAACCCTAGGCCACTCAGGAACCATGTCAAAGTAACGTTATCAATCAGATTGTAAGACATTTCAAACGGTTTTTCATTTTGACATGGTTCTAGAGTGGCCTAGGTTTCCAATTGGTCGAGTGTACCTTTTTCTGTTAATTTTTAAAACCAATTTCGGCATACTAATACATACTATAAGAGTCTTATTCATAAATTTCTCCTAACTTAGCAAACTGCTAAGTATTGTTTGTCTACGATACCAGGCCTACTACCGCAAAAATCGAAATTCGTAAATTTCGAGGATTTTTTTCTGTCACTCAAACGAAAGCATCATTAGAGTGAAAGAGACAAATGCACGAAATTTACGAATTTCGTTTTTCGCGGTAGGGCCGCAGAGGTTCCGGGTTTGAGCCCCAGCGAGGGCATTTATTTGTGTGCTTATTACAAATATTTGTGACTTGGTCATAGTTGTTTTCTTATCACTAAAGAGCGATTTCTTCTAGACAACCTGAGGGTAATGGGTACTAATAAGATATTTATTCATTTAATTGCCAACCGTCCGTCCGTTCAATAATTATCACCTTACTTCGGTCGTAAAAACTCCATTCACAAATAGCTAATCACACATCCAAACAAGATGGCGTATCATCAGTTAATTGCGTTAGCGTGGATCTAAAAATGATGAAAATACTGGAAACAGTGTTTTTAGCGAGCGCCGCCATGCGGTGGATTATTGAATTAACCGGCTCGGTCTGCGCATTGCAGACTTTTGCGCGGAGGGAGGAACAAGGGGAGAACGCTTTATGCAACTTCTGAAAATGAAAATAGTGCATTATATCACGGTGGTTTTTGACTTCGAGTTTGACTCACAGAGTGACAACACACAAGTTGTGGTCCTTTTGTAGACGCGTAGATATTAGGGTCATTTGCAGAAAAAGTGTACCTTTTAATTTTTTTATGCGATCATGGACTGTAATACACCATTTTACTCGGCATCGTGCGTACTTTTCAGTTATGAAACAAAAAAAGTATGTGTCTAATGTCACGAAAATAAGTTTGTAAATTGAGGATTACTCAGTTTAGTTACTCCCATACTAAATAAATGTATGAAACGAAATGTAACGAAACTGATAAAAAAAAACTCAAATTTTTTACACAATTTTTCATACCTTTAGAAATCTCGATTTACATACTTATTTTCGTGACATTAGAGACATAATTTTTTTGTTTTATAACTGAAAAGTACGCACAATGCCGAGTAAAATGGTGTATTACAGTCCATGATCGCATAAAATAATTAAAAGGTACACTTTCTCTGCAAATGACCCATTAATGAGCATTCTCAAAAAGTTGGTACCCATGAATTGTATTCGACAGGTATTGATAAAAATTGGTAGGCTGGTTGAGTAAATTATGCTAAGCACGATCCACGGCATTTCCCAAAATGTCCCAAAACGTTTGTATGAAACGTTCCTTTTTTGTTACCAAACATTTATAGGAATCTAGTAACAAAAAAAGGAAACTTCAAATATTTATCAAGATGTGATCCAAATGTAAATTTTTTGAGAAATGATGTGATAATATTGCGTATTATTTGTATTTCTTTTGTTTCACGGGCCTATAAATCCCGGTATTTTTATAGGATTCCGTGGAGATATGGAGTCAACACGTTTGCTGTGTGGTATACACAAGACAATAACCTACAGTAAATATAATTGTCGACTCTTAAAATTATTCATATTGTATATTTTTATATAAATACACATTTTTAAACGTTCTTGAAAAGGTAGTTGTGTATATAATTTTTAACTGACCACAAGGGCCCGAATAATTTAACAGATAAATATATTCCTATTTTAGCCTCCTGAGAAGTCTTTTGTTTACAGATATAAATTTAGGTACTTTAAAATTAAATATCTAATCTTTTAAAAAATGGTATAACATGTCACATAATAAAAATACTTGGCCACTTCCCAAGATAAAATATTCGACAAAATAAATCTGATAAAACAAAGCTAAAGGCTACTCCGTGTTTTTCTTACCTTCGTGGCCACTACAACCGTAAACTGGGATAGCATAAATTGAACAAATTTAATGTTTCTCTTTAGAGGAATTACTTACTTTTAGAATTTCTTGAAAATTATGTGTTTGTTTGTGCTGACGCAGTTCACCTAGCGCTGCTAAAGGTTATTTTACACATCATCATCATCATCATCAAAGAAAGAAGTTTGTACAAAAAATACTTCAATCTACATCTTAGTAATAATTTATTCATGTACTATGTCGTGCATAATGTTAAATAATTTATTTTAACTACACTCATCATTCCTATTGCGCTTACCGTTGGAAAAGGTCGATTTTATTTATTTTAAAATAATGCCCCGACAATAGTTTATAAATAAGGCGGTTCAATTCTTCTTTCTGAACATACTTTAATAATGAAACTGTAGCTGTTACATTTTGTAATTGGGAAAAGGAATTAGCTGGTAGTAACTTGCACTGCTGCCATTATGCGATTGTCAGGTAATAAACTTGGAAGCCGGCAGTTTCTTTGTGCCTTTGTGAACCCATCTGAACTAGGGTGACTAGTAAAGGATAAGACCAAATTATGTATTTTTTGTTTACATGGCATTGTTCAGCCTGAGTATGTACTCGTACAGGCGTGCAAATATTTTAATGAGAGACCCTAATTACCTACTAACACAGAACCACAAAACCATTCAAAAATATCAAATGTTTACTTACTATCATGCTTTGATCAGAACTTCTCTAGATTATTGTTCGACTGTTTGGTCACCATACTATAACGTCCACATAGACCGTATAGAGGCTGTACAACGAAAATTTCTGCGTCATTTAGTGTATAAATTCAGACTTAAGGGTAAACTACCTACCTACGAAGACCGACTGGATCATTTTAAAATAGACAGTTTACAAAACAGAAGAAGTTTGAATGATCTTGTAATGCTGTATAAAATTATTAATAATAAGATAGACTCCGATACAGTTAGCAATCTACAATTTCGAGTATACCCCAAGCCATGTCGTAATCCTGTACAATTCCTAATACCTATAGCCAGTAATAATGCCAGTCAAAACAGCCCTTTAGCTCGTATGTGTACCTCCTATAACAAAATTTGTAAAGATGTCGATATTTTTTGTTTAAACCTAAACCAATTTGTACGATCTCTAAAGAATATGTCTAGTCGTTAAGTTTTTTTCTTATTAAGCAAGCGATCTCTTATGATCTCAATAGTTTGTAATAAAAGTCTCCTTAGTTTGTGGCGTTAAATTAATACTTATTATTATATTCTATCTGTTATTACAAAGTTGTGCTTGGTAGTTATTGGAATGTGAATTTAATATTATTTAACGAAACTATGTTAGCTATAAGTGAAATAATTCACAATCTGTTACCTAGCCTATAAACAAATAAATAAATAGCCAAAAAAATACCACATAAAATGAAAAAGTAGCGATACCAAAATAATGTCGTGAAATAAAATAAAGGAAATTAAATACACTAAGTATCCGGGTTTTTTTAGTCTATTTCCTAGTTTTGCCCGTTTTGCCAGGTCCGTTTTGTAAGAACAAACGGAAAATTAGCTAATGCCAGTATTTCAGATTTCAAAACGGGCACCTAGATTTTTTTCCATATTTCTCGGACCTTTTGCCTTTACGAGTATCTTATGATCTATTTCATAAAAACAGGAATGCAATTACTAATTATTGCTTAAAAATGGCGTCATTACAAGCCAGACCTATTTACATGATTTATTATCAAAATGATTGTTTAATGTTGAATGACGTCCGTTAATTAATGCGAAACAGTAATAACCGGTAATAACCGGTTTTATCTACAGCGCGATTGGCTGATTCGCTAATGTGGATGTGCTTTTTGGGATAAGTGCCTGAATTTTAATCTGTGCGAATGAGATATGCATTTTGACAAATAGTTCATATCACGCATATATTCAATATTAAATAACTTTGATACTTTTCATGAAGCGAGAATCGTCAGCTTATATTAGTCCACTCCTAGACAAAGGCCTCTCCTATTAGGCATACGGACGCATTAGGAGGTAAATGCCCTTTATCGCCACGCTGGGCAAGCGGGTTGGCGATCGCGGTAGTGTGTCCACTATGATGACGCTGCTGCCCGTCATCAGTCTTCGGTAAATAAATGGTCAATAACACTTCAATCCCTTAGTCGACTATTACGACACCCACGGGAAGAGTTGGGGCGGTGACAAATGTGTTCTTACTGCCGTCACCATACGGCTTTAGTGCTAGAAGATAATTCGTTCATCATATCATTTCCATTTTATAATTTTAAGAAAATACATTTAGGTAGGTAATACTAGTCCTAGGATGCCGTGAAAGTGATTCCTGAAGTAAAAATATAGCATAGTCGCCATCAGACACAAGTATCGGAGCGGCCACGATGCTCAAAAATATCTAAACATGCACTCTAACCCCATGACAATGGCGGTCTGCTCAGATGTTTGTGAACACGCTGTACTAACTAAAATAATGATGTAGGTACATTATTCTGTACCGTATGACCTATGACATCACAGTATGTAACTTTTTGGCTTCATTTTAATTGTATCATAACTTTTATTTCCATTGTGATCTCAATGTTAGATCTTAATTAAGTTTACGCACTGACGCGCTCTTATGAAATGGTTTTCACGGAAGACCATTTTTTTTTTTTTTTGATAACCCAGAGGAATGCATTGAATTGCATACCACTACGTAACATAAGGCCCCCGGGGGTGAGAGCCGAATATTACGCATTGGTTATGTGGGGCTCTCTAGTCCACTACAGACTAGCCTACCCACTAAACCTCTGGGATGCTGCCAACCACTGTGCCGTAGTGGTGAAGCCATGGGATCGCGAACATGTCACCACGACTCCACCGGCACTTTCACCCTAGGGCGAACCCTCACCGAAAGACACACTGTAGCATAACCAGCATGCCTTACCCTCACCACTCCCCCAAGCCCCCAGGAAGCCGGGACCGCCACCGTCACACGGTGCTTCGGTCCCACCCTCTTAACTGCGGGAGGACAAACGCCCCTACCCCGCAGCCCGCCATGGGAGGACAAATGCCCCTACCCCACGACGTACTCCCTGTGCCAAGGGAGGACAAACGCCCCTACCCTTCGGCCCCCATGGGAGGACAAAAGCCCCTACCCCATGGGCTCCCTCCTCGACCCTCAGACGTTAACTTTGCCGAAGCAGAGACACGCTGAGGGGAGCCCTCTGGCGGAGGCGGCTTAACCACAAACACAACGCGACCCGAAGTGCCCACCCGAGTCATGCTCCGCCAGTCTCCTCCTCGGTCTCCTCTGACGGAAGCGGCTTAGCCACAAACACATCTCGACGGAAGTGCCCATCCGAGTCATGTTCCGCCAGTCTCCTCCTCGGTCTCCCCCCCTGACGGAGGCGGCTTAGCCACAAACAAATCTCGACGGAAGTGCCCACCCGAGTCATGCTCCGCCAGTCTCCTCCTCGGTCTCCTCCACCGACGGGGGTGAAATAAATCATCAGACACCGGAGTGCCCAGCCGAGTCCTGCCCCGCCGGTTCCGTCACCGCTCGGTATGCCCTCACCCGTCTTTGCCCGAAGGCCCCTCCCTGGTGTCTAGGCCACCACTAGGCCCACATGGCCTTCACCAAAACTCGGCATTTAAGCCCTCGCAGGAATCCACATAGGACTCAACTGCTACCGCCCTTGGCTGGTATTCGCAGAGGGAAGATAGCAAGCGCGCAACTGAGCGGCTATCCTCCCCCTCCCAGGGTGCACCACGAGGAGGAACCAGCCCTGCACCCCTTTCACGGAAGACCAGCGTCAAGGTAACTAACAAGTATCTTAACATAATGATGAGTCAAAACCTTTAAAAATTCATTATAAATACGTTATACAAGTAGTAAGTACAAACTACTTGTATATGTTTGTGTTTTAAGCGCACTGAATAAATTATTTTTCTTTCTTTCTTCTTTCTATAATTTGCCTGCTTAGTAAGCGATATAATCCGTTTCCATAGTTTTATAACTTTTTAGGTTATTTGCTAATTTTAAATAACAAATGAAGAACTAGTTTTGAACATTTAAAACACTATTGCATGCACCGCACGTGCACCTACAACACAATTAAACCCGCTGTTTATTTTATTACCAGTTTACATGATTCCAACACAACTAACACCAAGAATGCGTTTTAAAACCATTAAAGCTATAAATTAGTTAAACGTCCGGCTTTTACACGGCTTTCACGATCATCCCCCACTGACCTTATTAGGGGTTAATAACCCCAACTTATTTCCATTCAAAAGCCAACAAGTGCGACAGATGTGAGAATTAAAACACTCCCCCCTTAATTTATTTACATCACGACATTCGACTATTAATCCCCCTGTATAGGGGTTTTTAATCTGCTAATGCTCATTTTATTTAAATACTAAGTCAAATGTCCACACGATGCTTTCAAACAAAATTAGACCTTATCACAATCGATTACTATCTAACTTCAATACGTCGTTGTGTGGACAGCTGATTCTCAAATACAGGTATGTAAGGTCAATTTATGCCTTAATCTCATGGGAGTAAAAGTTACTCTTTTAAAACTCGTGCAATTGTTTTATTCAACTAATTGCAAGGGTGTGTAATAATAATAACAGGAACATTGTGAACGCGCATAATTTTGTGGAATAAAAATGTATAAGTAGCTGTGATGACGGCAGTAAGAATACGTTTGCCACTAGCCTAAAGGCCTACACCCACTAGACCGTACCATACCATGACCGTAGCATGAACGTATCAGACAAAAAATATTCTTTTCTCAAACATGCAATGAAATATTGTAGTTACGTGCCTAAAAAGTGGCCGGGAAGTACCTCGTTACCGGCCTAGGCCGGCAAGTGCCTCTTTTTTAATTTTCATTTGACATAGGGTTGTGACCTGGCATCTTGGCTTTTAGCCAATAATTATCTGTAAGTAATATTAGTATTAAAAAAAATGATTGGCAAATTTTTGCAGGTATAATTAGGTATTTAAATTATATAATTTAAGATAAATGTACAATAACTACTCAAAATAATATTTAAAAATCATTATTATACGGCGCGATCCGTCGGCCCCGATCACTGTATGCGATTAATTGGACCCAACCGACCGTGTCGTCTAATACCGCTTTTTGAAAGTAAAAATTTGCAACTTTCAAACAGGTCAATCTTAAAAAAAAAATGAGGTGTCGGCATGGATTTAGAATATGGATATGGATTTGACAACGTAATAATAATAGCAAAAACGAAAGAGATGGTCTTATGAAACTTTTTACTAGTGGAAGTGAAAAGGAACGATAATCGTCCGTCCTTATCACTGTGCCACTATTTTTTGTGTGTGTGTGTGTGTTAGATGCTAAGTCTAAGTGCCACACACACAAGTATCTTCTTAAAAAAAGTATGTAGTAAGTGACTATGTCTATCCCTCTTAGTGGCACACTATGTGCGGCCCCTCGGGTGTCGGTGTCGTATTTGACTTTTGTTGTGTTTCAAAAACTTAGTTATGTAGTTGACTTATAATTTCTTAGAAAGAAGATACATTTTTTTGTTTCATTTCATTGCATGTTTGAGAAAAGCATTGTACATACCTCGGCCATGAAGTGACGGGTTGCCGTCCGAATACTATCCTACATATATTCGGCCGGCAACCAGCCACTTCCCGGCCTCGGTAGTAATGTACTATTGTATTGAAAAGTTTGAGACAGTGTTGGCCGGCGCCGGAACGTCCCAGTGGGCATAGTCTCATACTTTTCCATGCAAAGAATATTTTTTTGTCTAATACGTTCATGCTACGGTAATGATAGTATGGTACGGCCTAGTGGGTTTAGACCTTAAATCTTCCCATAGGTACCGTAAAAGTGAAGTGAAGTGAAGTATCGCTGGGTTTATGATGGGCAGCAGCATCATCATCGTTGACACACTAAGGCGATCGTCAATCCGCTTGCGTGCCAATTATGACCATTTACCTCCTGCGTCCATATATAGGGGAACTGTGTATAAGACGGGGACGCGGGGTATGATGGGGTCACGCACACATACGCCAAACTAGACACCAGACAAACGTCATGCAACAGCCGACCGGACGCCATTTGCAAGCCGCCATTAGTGCGGTGACGACAGTGAGCGAAGGTGCACGCGTGTCGGAGCTACAGGTCGAAACGTGTTTTCGTGTGGTCGCGATCTAATTTTTGAAGCCTAGAGATATATACATAAAACTGTAAGTAATAGCCTGTGTTTATTGTTGATTTTATAACCACGCTTAAGATTTTATTGAGCGTCTTGTTGTGTATGGCTTGGTACTTGATTATTGACGTGTGATTTCATAATATTATTATTTTGCACAATTGGCGGTGCGGGCAAGACGGGGCAAACCGTTTGAGGTAAGACGGGGTATTGCCCCATCTTGCCTCATATAACTTTGTGAAGGTTATTGCTTGTAAATGCTTGTTGTATAATTGTTTTTTTTGTTTGTGTATCGTTTCAGGTGAACACAATGGTACGAAGATATAAAAGAAAAACGAATAGAGGGGCGTGGTCAAAAGATGCAATGAAGAAGGCGGTAGAAGATGTGTTAGCAAAAAAAGTTGGATTTCGAAAGGCTGCAGCGATGTATGGTGTACCTCAGACTACGTTGGAGCGATATGTAAAAAAAGTTAAGATTGGGGGCGAAATAACGTTTGGCCTGCCATTAGGGCCCATTGAGAAGGTATTCAGTACTAAAGAAGAGCTAGAGATCGTCTCATATTTGAAACATATGGAAGAACGGCTTTTCGGATTAACAACTCTCGATCTGCGGCGCATAGCATATGATTTGGCTGTGAGAAATAATAAACGGCATAACTTTAATGTGGAGAAGAAGATGGCCGGTATGACCTGGCTCAACGGTTTCCTACATCGTCACCCAGATTTAAGTATACGCAAACCTGAGGCTACTTCGGCGGCACGTGCTATGGGATGTAATAGAGTCGCTGTTGGAAAATTTTATGAGTTACTTGGCGAGATATATGATAAACATAAATTAACCCCAGACAGAATATTCAACTGCGACGAAACCGGCATATCGGTTGTTTCCAAAACCAAAAGTAAAATACTAGCTCAGAAGGGAAGAAAACAAGTTGGGTCCTTGTCATCCGCAGAAAGGGGTCAGACCGTCACAGTTGAAATATGTTTTAATGCGGCTGGAATTTACATGCCTCCACTCATGATTTTTCCCAGGCAAAGAATGAAACCTGAATTATTAGATCATGCACCACCAGGAACCACAGCCGCATGTAATGCACGAGGATGGATAAATACTGAGATATTTACCATATGGTTCAGGCAATTTATTACATTTTCAGGAGCTACTCCTGACAATAAGGTGTTGCT
Organism: Thaumatotibia leucotreta; assembly: GCA_025490895.1. Classification (NCBI taxonomy): domain Eukaryota; kingdom Metazoa; phylum Arthropoda; class Insecta; order Lepidoptera; family Tortricidae; genus Thaumatotibia; species Thaumatotibia leucotreta. The sequence goes on from JALPQI010029437.1 coordinate 14,823, forward strand.
GCTGCTAGATGGCCATGTAAGTCATACACAAAACTTAGATGTGATCGACCT
>JALPQI010029439.1:0-11201 GCA_025490895.1 Thaumatotibia leucotreta
GACCAGAAGTTGGCCTTTGCAGAAACTTAAATACCGACCCGCGAATACCTACGTTCAAAACCAAAGGATTTATTTTCTATTTGTCCTTGTGGACCTAAATTATTAAGTCATATTGCAATAATCAAAGTTTCCACTCCAGCAGTAGGTCGGTAGGATAATACGAGTACATTGCCGATTTTATAGCGGACACACACAAATCTTAATTTCGGATCTGAAAAACGGATTCAAGTTTCCCAATTTTAAGATAAGATGTCTTTATTGTCAGAACTGTGTACATAGATGTTGTTGGTCAAATAAGTCCCAACAGTTTGCCCATTTCGGACGTGCAATAATAAACTTAAAACTAGTCAAACTTATTAAAACAATAATAGCAATAATTTTATCCATTTGTGCACATAAAATATTCGTTTAAATTGTAGAAACTTTTTAAATAATTCTACACAGATGCGTTCGAGAAGACCAGCGCTCGTTCGCCCTCGGCATCCAATGGATCAAAGTCCGGCTCCTCGGAACCATTCCTGCTCCGCTGCTGTTTGGATTCCTCATAGACTTGTCGTGTTCTTTATGGGCACGTACCTGCGACCGGTCGGGAGCATGCTTGCTGTATGACAACTACAACATGAGCAGGTTAGTTAACATGAATTTTGAAGACTTAGAATTTAATCGATATCTATAAGCGATTGCGATCCTGTTGATTGCAAAATTACACGCTAAATGAGAATTAATATGCGTACCTACGAAGAATAGCTAAAAGCCTACCACTAACATTGAAAATCGTACATTTCGAGCTGTCTTTGTCACAAAGGTGGTTTTGTTCAAGTATCAGAGACAAATTCTTCAAATGTACGCCTTTTTTAAGTTCGAAGAGTAAGCTCTTGGGACACACATAATTATATGTTGCTAGGTCGATAATAGGCCCGAAGCATAAGTACACGTATTATAAAAAGTCTCACCGTCTATATAGCCCCTTCTAGCGTCACCCTTGTAAAATAAATAGTGGTTTAAAAGTTCCAGTTCTTAAAATGTGTGATTCAGTTTACCTTTTGTCCTTGCTAATACCTAATACTTCTGTATTTTCCAGGTACATGCTAGCCCTAGCCCTCGTAGGCAAGCTCTGTTCTGTTCTCTTCTTCTTCCTTGCCTGGTGGTTCTACCGGCCGCCTGGCGGGAAGTCTGGCAACGCCGTCGTACCCTCAGTAGACCTCGTGGTCTGCGCGGAGAAAACCAACGGAGTTGCCAACGGGGACCGGGTTGGCAACGGGTATTGTAACGCGGCATTGGAGTGTAGTGAGCATTTGTAAATGTGGTTGGTGAAGGACTGTAAATGTATGTTTTTGTAGATTTTGGTCACGTAAATGGGACTCATATTCTAATAATCAAATAAAGGCTATTACATTAGGGCATATATGAAGAGTATCTTTTCAAAAGGGCTCATTTCCACTTTGTCAATACAGATTATTTTTCTTATAAAACAAGCTTTATTGATAGAGTGGAAATGAGCTCCTTTGAAAAGACACTCCTCATATAGGTAGAATTCAATGTGGACGAACTGGTTTAAGGTTGAAATCCAGTAAAACCGAGATACTGTTACTGAATTGTAATATAATGAAAAACGCCTATTTCAGCGCTGGATATTTAAAATTTAGTTTGCAAATGCGAGAGTTGTTTGTTAGAGAGTGAGAAAGTCAAAATCTCATTATACTCTGGCAGATGGCTGCCCATGTTGAAGGATTTAAGTTTAAATGTTAGGTTTTCTTTGACTATGATTTTAAAATAGAAATATACTGTTAAACGAGTTCAAAGGGTGGCCAGATTTAAATTGCCGAAGCACACCATTTTACCTAATTACTGGGTATCCCTAGCTGAGGTGAAATCTACCTGAATGGTAACATTACCACTGTTTGTCGAAACTGTTCGAAAAATTAGATAAGTCTTAAGGATAGTCATAGCGATAAGCGGTATTTATTGTTAAAGGTTTTAATTGATACCAAGAATAATAATTAGGTAAATATGTACTTTAACTACTAATTTAATTTCCAGTCGCAAATTACATTAGGTACCTTGAATACTTGGAAAAGGGAGATAGCTTTCAAATTACTTCCCTATGATTACACTAATTAGTGATTACCATAATCATAGTTTCATAAAAAGACGACGCAACGGAGCCACGCAGTTGTGTCGCCTAAATCTAATTAATGTGTTTTTCTATTTCTATATTCTATTTTGTATTTGTATTGTATAATTTTAGTTTCATGACGCATTGGTGTTCTACTGTAATGTCATGTAAACTTTTGTTTTAATAAATAAATAAATAAATAAATAAAATATGCGATTATATTGACTACGGCACTGTTGCATATACTTAATACGAGTATTTGGATCTGTAATACTTTTCTGAGTCGACATCTAGATTACTAGAGAGTACTAACGCATCTAGCATATAGAGGAAGAGATCAGGGTAATTGTTACCATTTGAAACCAAATTCTAAATTTAGGATGTATTTGAATGTTTTTAAATTTAACACTCAACAGTAAGAGATAGTTCGCACGAACGCTTTAAAGGCGTCGCGTTATAACCTGACGTTGGTGGTCCATTATGCTTAATTCGATTTAACGTCCAACGCACAACCAACGTCGAAAATCAAACAGTCCTCGATAAAAAAGCGAAACGGTTTAAAACCGCCATCGTATGAATGACTATACGGTTTTGCATTTGTTTCATTTGAACGTGTTTTTAACGGCCGCTAAAAAAAACGCTCGTGCGAACTAGCTCTAATATTGCAATAAAAAAACTGACGTTCTGAATTCAGAACCATAGACATCTTAATTCAGATGGTGTCTGTAGTGGTCCTTAGCTTTGGTCAATTGAAATGTAAATTTGGAACTACCCTCACCTTTTCCAAGTTATTTTAAAGTAGGTATGTAAAGTACATTAATCATTCCAAACATATTTAGTTAAGGCCTGTTGTAACTGTAAAGTATCTGTGATGTGTAGTTTTAACGATATTTATGCAACCGTATTTATATAGGGGTTTTAAAGTTTTATAATTTAATTATTAATTGTGTGTGTGAGTTTTATAAAAATATTAAAATTGTACTAATAAGTAGGGTAGACTGGGGACAATTTAAACAGGTCAAGATTGAAACAAGTCAAATATCTCGGAAACTATAATGCCTACGCGTCTGACGCAACACTCGGAACAAGCGGTAGGCCATATTGCAATCCTTAACAGTAGCGCACGGGCGCCGGTGCGATACGGAAGTGTCCACGTGCGAAACCAGTTTCACGCGGTAAAAAGTAAGTATTCGTGCTCTCGTATATTGTTTTATAACTTCGTCTACTCTCATATATTGACTAATCTAATTATGTAAGTGTTATAGTTAGGAATAAACGAATGTTTTTATGGACGGTGATCAGTGTTAGAGTCTTTTTTTATATAAAATATTTCACATTGAAGTCAAAAAATTGGTTTGGGGACGATAGAAACAACGTGCTTGGGGACGATTGAAACGTTTCAATCTTCCCCATGTTTTAATCGTCCCCACAATTAACCAACTTCGAAATATAAAGTTTTGTATTCGATGCACATGTTTGTTTTATTAAGCTTCACAATTATTTGGCTAGTTTTTGATCTAGATCATAAATAGTATGGTCAAACCGTACGTCGTTTTACCTTAAACTCGCAAATCATGTAGTATCGCTGCATTTTTGCTATATTATTTAGACACTATAGGGCAATATAAAACCACATTTTGCAAGCGAAAAAACGTTGTGCTAGCTGCGTAGTACGTAAAAAACTGCGAAATTTACGGTAATATTTTAGTTTCTGATTTTTATTTTAAAAACCTTATGTTATTTGATATCATATATTATTAAGCGTTTAAAGAATAATAAATTTCCAACAAGTTTGTAAACTAAATAAAATTTGGTGTTTTGCTAATATTTTCGGCTTAATATCGCCTCACGTTTTTAACGATGTTTTCGTTTACCGCTACAATGCTATAATTAAACTATTTAAACTGATAATTATTTTGTTTCGTCTATTATTTCATTCCACATCGCGACTACAACACTCGTTGTGACTGGGCGTTTGGGAATGGTTATGATTGAAACATTGTTATAGTTGAAACAGGCACTTTTGTATGAAACATAGTTTTGATTATTTTCTGCGATTCTGCATCGCTATATATTGTAAATGCATTAAATTTACCTTGGTTAAGGCAAATGTTAATGGTAACAGTGACAATGAAATCTAAAAGTCGTATACTCCTTTTTTATTCCATGTTTTTTAACGAGTTTTTCAGTTGCTCATAAATTGAGATATGTTCATGCTATACTTGCGAACTTTTAATGAGCTCATTGTATGCAAAGGTAGTAATGAAAAAGATTAAAACAGATAATAAATACTTTCATTGTGTCGAAGATATCTAAGTGTTTCAATTGACCCCACATAGTGTTTCAATTGACACACATGTGGGGTCAATTGAACCACTCTGCCTTTTTCTTTTTATTTCACCATTGTCGAAAAACTATGAGATATAGACCATCCAAATACATTTTATTTAGGAACCAGATAACTAACCTTGAAATATTATGAGCGTACATCTTTCTACTTATAAAAATATAGCGGTCACGGTCGGTTAAAGGCAAACTGGTTCAATTTACCCCAGTCTACCCTATTAACAGTGTTTTCGAAACTGAACTTGTTGCTTTGATATTCCACTTATTCGAGTAAATATAAGATATTTCGTTTTATATAATTTGCTGTCTCAATGAAATGAACTCACTGAAACTAATTGCGACAAAGATAAATTCGGAAATTCCGGGAATATATGAAGGAAAAAAAATTGCAACACAACATTAAAATTTGTCTTGTATGAAAATGACCTATTATTGTGTACCTATCTACAATCGTCTATAAAAAACGAGATGAATCCACTTTACCGGCCCATTACGATACCTAGTACGTAAGGTTTACAACCTAATAAAACCGAAATATGTCTGGCAAGTTAATGATTTTCTCATTGAGAAAACAAGGGACTACTAAATATTGATTGCCCATAGAACATTCCATTGTTGCGCCTTTTTAGACTGCCAGGCTATATTATACGAAGACTCATTTAAGTACTTGTAGTTTTATGGTACGGCAGTATTATAAAGTAGGTAAGGTATTCTATACTAGAAAGTACAATTCGCAACGGCACAATTGTAAAATAGGTATGAATTATATAATTATTTGGAATTTTATTTAAGATTTGTTGGTATTTTATAAATAATTGCATTAGGTACGACTTATGAGCATTAGTACAAGCCCAAATGAATCTGAGGCTCTACAAAACTATACTTCGCCATTCGGATGACAATCGTCAACTTTCAGTAAATGGTTAAAAATGTACTAAGTATGTACAACTAATGTATTCTGAATTCCTGCGCACACTGCACATCCGGAATTCAGAATATAAAGAGAGTTCTACATTACGCGTCTGGTAGTCCTTTAATAAAGAAAACATGAAATAAACTACATAAATCGTTAGTCGTACAATAGTTATGGGGCTGTACATTTTGGTTGAAGACTGAACGTTATTTAGCATCGCATAGTCACTCTAGATTTGCTAATAGATACCAGTAGCATAAAGTCACCAAGTCTTAGTTTGGTTACACGCGCCCGGTATTCGAATAGGGAAAGCCAAATCGGATATGGATTAAGAGTTTTTGATACCTTTTCTGCCACTATGTCCGTTTGTCGTTATTAAAATATTATTTTATTCGATTTTAATGTTGGTGTTTTGCGTAAAGTATTTTTTTTTTGTAAAATATTCAATGACCTCAAAGTATTGTGTTCATACCGACCATTTTTACATTCCATGGTTTACACGTTCGTACCATATCGGCAGTCTTATGCGTAGGTAAGACGATTTCGAAATTGTACAATTTTTACACTGTAAATTTATTATTAATGATGAAATAAATTATTTCCAAAAAATACGTTTCATTTTATTTATGCAACAAAGCTATGGTGGGTTGGGGCAAGATGAAACAGTTTTTGAATGGGGCAAGACAAATCCTACCAACGTGCAACAGAATGATTTTGTCTTTCTCCAATTTCCCAATCCCAATGCACTTTATAATTTTGTAAGAAGGAAATGCAGATATTTGCTACTCTTGAGCATTTCTCAAATATTTTGTATAGGGTAAATTGCTAGTAACTGGCCACCTTATATAAAAATGAACTTTATGTACTTAAAATTAGAATTCATTTTAAAAGAGCGTGTGTCCGACATTGATTTGACACATCCTTATAAAATTAATTCTAACTATAAGCACATAGAATTCATTTTTATATAAGTCCAGTTATTGGAGTGTGGCCAGTTACTAGCAATTTACCCTATTTGGATCAAGCCTTCGATATTAATAAAAATTGGTAGGCTGGTAGAGTAAACGACGCTGAGCAAGATCCATCACATTTCCCAAAATGTTTGTATGAAACATTCCTTTTTTGTAATCAAAAATGCTTAGGCCTCCAATTGGTTGAGTGTACCTTACGAAATGTATGTAATAGAGCTTGATTATTTATAGCTGTACATAATTTAAATTAAGAACAATGTGTATGGATTTTTCCAATAGCTTTAAAATGCATTACTAGTTAATTTTGGCAACGATTTTTCACATTCTAAAGATCAAACGCTTTGACGCACATACTATAATGTAATTAGGTGAAGTACAAAATAAAAGCCATATTTAAAAATATCAGATATATTCTAACATCATAAAAGTTTAACTTAACAAATGCATTAAACAATACGTTATTTTATTACAATTACATTATTAATTTAATTAATCATTTCGAGAAAGCGGGCATGACCCTTCTCTTATCACGTTCACCGCCGGTTGTGTTTCATTAAGCGCTTATACTTTACCGATCGAAATTATCTGATATAACTCCTAAGCCAGTGACACGCATGTGTGACTGAAAAGATGCCGGCAACACAGCACTTGTGTCAAAAACATTCGAGTCTCTGCCACAGGCATAGGAGCAAGAACTTGATTTATGCTAGTGGCATAAGAATAAGATTACTTTGATCACGTATGTGTGTCACTGGCATACTCGTAGGAGTCAGATTTAGTTGATCACAGATCTGTGTCACCGGCGTCGAACGTGTTAAGATTTTAACCTTTTAAACGCCTTCCCGCATCAAAATGTGATATATTACATTTATAAATGCCAATATCTCTATGTCTACGAACGAACAATAAAAATAACTTTAGTGGCTGTTGTAATATTCTCAATTCCTGTACAGTAATTATTTGACTAATAGTAAACCTAATTGCAAAGATATAAGGTTCACCTTGTCGTGTGGTGACGGCAGCAAGAATACATTTGTCACTACCCCAACTCTTCCCGCGGGTGTCGTAAGAGTCGACTACGGGATTGTGTCACTGACCATTCTTTGACTTGATTGATGATGGGCAGTGTCATAATAGTGGACACATTACTGCGATCGCCAATCCGCTTGCCCAGCGTGGTAATTATGGGCATTTACCTCCTAATCCGTCTATACGCATACTTACTTAATAGGAGAGGCCTACGTCCAGCAGTGGACTGAAATAGGCTGATGATGTGATGTGAAGGTTCATCTTAAGACTACAAATGCATCGTTCACAGAATCGTCAGGATTAATGATTCACTCTGAATAAGTTTCAGTGCATTTGTTTTGACAACAATATATTAGTAAATTCCATCAACCTTTTAGACGCCTATTAGTCCGTGGGCTAGTCGGCCTGAAATTAGAAAACGGTATAATTTGGGGGTACCAAGTGTCCTTTTTACAGTAGTTAGACATATTCATAAGGATGTTAAAAAAATATGATAGACATCTCAAAGTGGTAGCTAATAGGCATACGGGCTATTTCAAGATTTCCTTTGTATGACAGGTATGGTTAAAATTAGGAGGTACAAATTTTCCTTTTCACGGCTGTTAGGTAAGCTTATAAAAACGTCAAAAATGCAAGATTGCCATTTATAAGTGCTACCTAACAAAAATGGGGGCCAATCAAAGATGGTGGATCTCAAGTTTTACAAAATCAAGTATATCTCGAGAACTATTAAATATATCTAATTACTCTCTTGAACAAAATTAAAGGCATATCTGTAAGCTTCATATTTTGCATATACACCATATTGCTAAAACCAACCAATAATTAATTATGACCAAATTTATGAAAATTTCGTGATTTTGATTTTTTTTTGTGTCGTGTTTTTACATAGTAGTCATGACGCTAGAAAAATTAAATATTTTTTTAAAGATAGTGTATAATCTTTAATTTGATGTATATAACTTGTTGGCGGTATTAAAAAAAAGACCCATAAAAAATATTTAAATGAATTGTAGTCATAATCCACCGTATACTTAGTGATTTAAGAGGCGATTTTTTTATATTTTTCAATCTTGGTTATTTGAAATAAGCACTATTATTTACGAGTGGCACTTCCATCGCCTCTTATATCATTAAGTATACGGTGGATTATGACTACAATTCATTTCAATATTTTTTCATAATATATCATTTCAAGTCTTTTTTTTAATACCGCCAACAAGTTATATACATCAAATTAAAGCTTATTAAATACACTATCTTTAAAAAAATATTTAATTTTTCTAGCGTCATAACTACTATGTAAAAACACGACACAAAAAAATCAAAATCACGAAATTTTCATAAATTTGGTCATAATTAATTATTGGTTGGTTTTAGCAATATGGTGTATATGCAAAATATAAAGCTTACAGGTATGCCTTTAATTTTGTTCAAGAGAGTAATTAGATATATTTAATAGTTCTCGAGATATACCTGATTTTGTAAAACTTGAGATCCACCATCTTTGATTGGCCCCCATTTTTGTTAGGTAGCACTTATAAATGGCAATCTTGCATTTTTGACGTTTTTATAAGCTTACCTAAAAGCCGTGAAAAGGAAAATTTGTACCTCCTAATTTTAACCATACCTGTCATACAACGGAAATCTTGAAATAGCCCGTATGCCTATTAGCTACCACTTTGAGATGTCTATCATACTTTTTTAACATCCTTATGAATATTTCTAACTACTGTAAAAAGGACACTTGGTACCCCCAAATTATACCGTTTTCTAATTTCAGACCGACTAGCCCACGGACTATATGTCCGATATAGGTTCCACGAAAATGTCTCTTACTTTATACGTTTTTCTGCATAAGTTCCTACTGTATTGGCATAGCTGTCGGCCATTGCCGTCATTGGCGTCGGAGTTGCGATTTTCCGTTGTCATTTATGGCCGACTGAGGCGGTCAAACGGTTAAATCATCGCCAGCTTCTATACCGTTCGTCAAAATCGTCAGTAGAAAAAAAAGTAAACAAAATGCCTAATTTTCCATAGTATTTGACGTCTTTGACACGTATAACACGTTCGCAGATGGGCATGTCTCCGAGCGTTTCAACCGCCGTGACTTCGGTGGCAACATTATTGCCCGATTTGCGTGGGTATCTCATACATTTTTTTATGTTGGTAGTCGTCAACTCTGTCTACCGATATAATTATTCAAAAGTTCTTGCATCTCTCACGGGATTCGTGTGATAAGGCTACCGCCGAAGTCACGGCGGTTGAAACGCTCGGAGAAATGCCCAGATACATTTTTACATGAATACTAAAGATATCATTAATTTGAACTAAAAATATATGTGAACACAAGGTTTAAGGTTTTTAATTGGCGATACAAATCAAGATTGTGTTCTAAAATCGCGTGACTATGAAATAATGCAAGTTTTGAGTTTTTTTTTTGTTGTCTACTGACGCGTTTGTTTCATACATTTTATCGCCACTGACAGAGTTGTGGTATCGTTTTCAGTGTTTCAGTACCAATGTGCTTATCATGAGCTGTCCCAGAGAGTTTAGCGCAGACTTACTTTCCCTCTCATTACCACCAATACTTGAGTATGAGCAGGATGGATAGAAAGTAAGTAAGCGTTAAATACACGTAAATATGGTCAAGAATACACCATCAAAATGTCTCCTAATGCCAATTAAACCCCCTGTAGAATTGATGACAGGTAACAGCATCATCATAGTGGACATAGGTAGGTACACGGTGCTCGTGAGCATTCCGAAAGATTTTAATGATGAATTCCTGAGCATATTTGGAGTATTAAATGTTATATAACATTTCCTGGATTCGGCTTAGTTCCAGAGATAATTAACCTTTTTCCGAAAAAGGTTTTTCAACGTTATTCATCATAAAACTTCTTTTTGATTACCTACAATGCTACCACAATGTGTTCTAATATTTCCACACCTTTTCCCTGACAATCAAAAAATAAGAATTGACGAAAAAACCTGTCTCTAAAAGAAACATTTAAAAAATTAATTTTAACAAATTGTTGTTATGATAAAAAGTATTGGAAATGTTGAAAAGTATTCAAAAAGTGTAAAAAAAAAAAATTTTTTGTGGATTTTGACATAGGTCTCATGATATTTTTTGTTTATTTTGATGTTAATGCATAGTTAAAATCTTTCGCAATGCTCGCGAGCACCGTGTATAACCATTGCCAGCCCAGTAATGAATTACGTCAACATTAATAAAATACCTTTAACCCTTCGTCTGTGTTTGATAAGGATCCGTACAATAGATATTGAACTCTAATCGATTCATAATTTGAATTAAAAATCCGTTGTACTGATCCTTAGCAACCACAGACGAAGGGTTAGTTTGTTATGGCATGGCGAACGACAATAAAAACGCTGACAATTCAGAAGAACTTGACTCCCTGGTTGTCGTCGAATTCCATGAGCTCGCACTTGCCTTTCGCCTCCAGCGTTTTCAGAGCTTTTATTAGTATCGTCATATCCAGCCCGTGGAATTCTGAAAAAAATTGTATGTGAAATTAAGCCTTGCACTTAACCTATGAGATCATCTATGAGGCAATACAAATTAGAGTATTTCTTGTTATTTTGCAAATTTTTATAATTTTGGATTTACGGGTAAATTGTGGTTTATTTCTACTCAAAATTACGAGCTCTTTTGATGCCAATGGAAAAAAATCCCAAATTTTTTTCCTATTTTGATACCAATGTTGTCTTTTTCCATACACTTTGTATTGTATCAAGGCTCGGAACCGTTTTTTTTTTTCGAGAACCTATTTTTTTCGAGACGTATTTTTTCTTCTTA
>JALPQI010029440.1:0-12055 GCA_025490895.1 Thaumatotibia leucotreta
CATCAATAGCAATGTTCTTTTTGGCTTTATCCAAGTTTTTTATTATTATTAATGAGGAGTTTTTGCCTATGAATAGCAAGATTAATATAACAATCACACCTAATGGAAGATATTCGATTAAGTTTTGGACCATTTTTGGGAGCGTTTGGACTATAGTTAGGAGGTTTTACGGTATAAATATAAATAAACGGTTAAAGATAAGTGTATTTACTCGCTGTCGGGTACGCGACGTGATCGCGAGACGCGAGGCGTGAACGCGGGCTCAGTGCTTGATAATGGAGACCTAGGCTCTCCGAAACATGTCGCGCGTAGTCACTAAATACAAGTTTGACCGTTTAATTATAGGCATTATGTCTAACGAAAGTTTAAATTCAACAATTTAACTAAATATGTTTTGCAGTTGTGCTAATATTAGGTAGGTACATTTTGTATTCTAGTGACCTATTCAAGTTCATAAATAATTAATAACCTCTTCGTTTCTAATTTAACTCACCACAGCTGCGACCAAATATAACATGGACGTCTAACGCCAGCTCAAAAATGCCCCCAAAACCAATTGTTAAATTATGCCAAGAGGGGCAGGAGCTGTTGCCGACAAAATCAAATTTTGCTCTGGCAACAGCTCTTTTGCAGGACCTCGAGGCAGCATTCAGTCTGCGTTTCGCATCAGAGACGTTCGATCCTTATCAGTTACGGCCTTGGTCCAAGCCCTGTAAGCAGCCTGCTTTTGAACCGCAGCTTCTTTACAGGGCCGGTTAAACCAAGGTCGCTTCTTTGCTCCTGTAGCGATTAGTGAGTTGGGAATGAAACAGTCCATTCCCAGCTGTATCGTCTCGGCGACATTAGTCGCACAGGAGTCAGGATCATCCGATGCGAAACAGAGCTGCATCCAAGGGTACGAAGCGTAGAATTCACGCAATCCATCCCAATCTGCTGACCCGTACTGCCAAACGCGACGAGTAGTAGTAGGTCGCGGTGGTTCTCGCTGCGTGCAAGGCGAATTTGTCCGGATAAGGCAGTGATCGGACGAGCCGAGAGGTGCATTTACTGCGATGGTGTATCCGTCCGGATGCGTGGTCAACAGAAGGTCAAGCAAGGAGGTCGTATGGACATAGAGCTTTTCTTAACACCGCGCACATATTTTGGCGCAACATTTTGACATACATATTTTTATAGAATACGAGTATAGCCAATCAAAACTTTCATGGAATAATGACAACTATTTTAAATGGCTCTTTAAGTTTTTATAGATTGATATTGAAATTAATTACCGTGATGCATTGAAGAGGGGGTGACACTTGTCAACTAAAATTCAGGACCGTTTTTGAAAGGCAATTTAGTATGGCGTGCAGCTTCCATATTTTATTTGTTCGTAGCACCACAGCAAAAAATGACACGGGAATCTGAATCGGCAGTAGTAATAACTACAAGACATCGTACAAGTAGAAGATGTTTAATATCGATTTAAACTTTCACGTTTAGAATTCGGAACCCCTAGCTTCGTAGACAGGGTCACTACCAAGTCTACCAACTAGGCTAAGGAGGCTGACAATGTTACATATGCAAACCTTCGTTTGACATTTTTCAAATCGAAGTTCTTTGTTCTTAACCACTCCTTTTTTTTCAGAATGCAACTGCAACGGCCACGCCCGCCGCTGCCGATTCAACATGGAGCTGTACAAGCTCTCCGGCCGAGCCAGCGGGGGCGTCTGCCTCAAATGCCGCCACTTCACCGCTGGCAGGCACTGCCATTATTGCCGCGAGGGGTACTACAGAGATCCCACTAAGCCGATCACACACAAGAAGGCTTGCAAACGTAAGTTACAGACACCAAATCAACAGATTTAATCGACCCGTATAAAGGTGTGAGCTGGCAGTAGTGTCTGCCTCAAATGCCGCCACTTCACAGCTGGCAGGCACTGCTATTATTTCCGCGAGAGGTACTACAGAGATCCCATTAAAAAGATCACACACAAGAAGGCTTGCAAACGTAAGTTACAGACACCAAATCAACAGATTTAATCGACCCGCATAAAAAGGCAGTAGTGTCTGCTTCAAATGCCGTCACTTCACCGCTGGTAGTCACTGCCATTATTTCCGCGAGGGGTAATACAGGGATCCCACTAAACCGATCACACACAAGAAGGCTAGCAAATGTAAGTTACAGACACTAAAATAACTGTATATTTAATCTACCCGTATATAATCACCATCGCCATTGTCAGAACTGGACTAAATTAAAATGGGACCAATCGGTAATCATCAGCTTTTAAATAAAAGAAGACTCATCAAAATAGGTTCACCTAGTCGGAAGATCTGAGGTAACAAACATAAAAAAAACAAACAGTCCAATTGAGAACCTCCTCTTTTTTATAAAGTCGTTTGAAAAAGGGAGAGCTGGTTGTAATGTCTGTCTCAAAAGCCGCTACTTCACAGCTGGCAGGCACTGCTATTATTGCCGCGAGGGATACTACAGGGATCCCACTAAGCCAATGACACACATGAAGGCTTACAAATGTAAGTTGCCCCAGCCCCCAATAGAACAATTTATATTATTAAGAAGATAAGGCAGAGCTAGTGGCGGCGTCTGCCTCAAATGCCGCCACTTCACAACCGGCAGGCATTGTCATTATTGTAGAAAAGGATATCACTGGAATCCCATGTTGTCAGTTACACAGACTAACTCCCTTATTCATAAGCGTCTTCTAACTTAGCGGCTTGCTAATTTAGGAGACGAGAAGGCTTTCACGATTAAGTTACACAAGCTCAACAAATTTCGGGTAGAATAACGGTAGCGCCTGCCTAAAATGGCATCACTTCTAGAAATTGACGATGTGTGATCAAGAGTGGTAATCAAAAGAAAACACAAAACTACCCACAAGAAATCTCGTTGGTGTGAATGGCTGGGGTGCCGCCATTCACACGAGAGAACATTTTGTGCGGCTTAAAATATTAACAGTTCCGTGTATGTTTATCCTTGAAGTAGCCAAGTTTATGTGGAAGCACTTGGACGAGTTTAAAATGCGACGTCCTGATCAGAGGAGAACTGCCAATGATGTGATACCGGTTCCTGCCAGATTGGCGAAATCATCAAATTCTTTGCGAGTAGTGGGTGTCAAAATTTATAATAAACTGAGTTCGGAGGTTAAACGGGTGCCTTCCTACGAGCAATATGTCAATCTCGTAAAGACGTTTTTATTAAAGAAAGCATACTACAGCGTTAAGGAATTTTATAACGATCATTGACATGTCTAGATTATTATTATTGTTTATTATTATCCTTTAATTAATGTGAATAATGTATATTTTGTGTGATGTTTTTGTTTTTGAAATAGATTTTTTTTTTATTATTATTATTTATTCTTTTGACATGTCTAGATTAAGATTATTATTATGATTTGTTTCCCTTTTTACTAATTTTATGAAGTTGTATTTGCTGTATTGTTTATAATGTGTAATTTTGTTTTGACTTGTGTTTTTGTACATTAAAGAATTTGAATCTTGAATCTTGAATCTTGAAAGCTTGTAAGCTTACCTATACAATTCGACAGGCTATTAACTAGAGGCGGGTCTACATCTACGGGATAGGGGTACTACAGCTGGTTGCATAAATCATTTTCTAAACATTATGTCATTTGTGTCAAACTGTAAGAGGCAACTTCACTGTCACCGAGCAATGTGACTATAGCAGGGTCTACCACAACTCAAAGATCCAGTAAGAGAGTAAATAAGAGAAATATAAAGTAAGTTTCCTTCTAAACACGGCAATTAAAGAGTCCCTAATAAAACTTCGCACAAAACTGCTACAAGTGGCTACGTCACGGTGACAACACAGTCATATTATTAATTACTTATTACTACAGCTCATAAAGTTGGACAGTACGAGTAATATATTACATTAGTTAAGGAGTAACAAACAACAATACTCTGCCGTCACTGATTGTAATTATCAACTGAGATCTTATCTCATCTTGATGTCGTCCATCAAAAATAATTTAAGATCTAATTTAGCTTATAAAACACGGCAGTTAAGATAAGTCATACATAATAGAATTATTACGTTCTAAAGTTTAAAAGAACAATAACATTCCATAATTAAACGCTAACGCCCAAAGAATTTAACAAGAAACGTTTAAACTCCCATAAAAAAACTTCAAAAACGTTTGAAACTCACTTAATACCTTCTTACTTCAATGCGTCAGTAAAAATGCCTTAAACGCACGGAAAACTTCACTACTGCATTAGAAAAGGACGTAAGTAAAAAGTAATACAAGCAGCCTTATGGAGTCAAATTGTATCGAAATAAAAGAGGGTATAAAAAACTTTTTTATTGAGTTGAAGTACGTAAACGCTGAAAGGATAAGTGAACGTTCTGAAAACATTGCTTGTGTTGTGAAGCGTTCAATTTGAAACGTGTTTTAAGTTTTTGTAGTTTTACCTGTGTTTTTATTTATTTATTAGACGCCGATCATTCTTATTTAATTGATATCTTTAATGAAAGCTAGTAGAAGGTAGCAATTATATTTTGGTGGACGCCAAAGAACTGAAAATCTACATGAAACTTTTTAAATGTACATTTATAGATTTTATATGACATAACTTACAAACTACATGACAATAACAGTTGTAATGTGTGTATTCTCTCATATTATGCACTATAAACTCAGCTGTCTAGATACTATACAACTCATGATAGTAACATTTATTCTGTGTATACATATTTTACAACTAACTTTTGAATTACAATTCGATGACAGACAGCAATAGGATTCCATTATTCACCCTTCGGGTACGGAAAAAAGCAAACTTATTTATGAGACACCCCATCTGTATCCACATTTTCAAACCCGTAAAACCCCGAAAATCCAATACTATCCAATATGCAGCTGAAATATCAGACCGTCAGCGATAGTATAGAAACTAAAAACAAAAGCCAACCACAGGCTATTTGTCGGCCTTTCGAATAGCAGCCATAAAAATTTTCCCGGACTGGGGCGCGAAATGGCCCGGGACTGAATCACACCCGGGGGACGACACTACTTTATCTGAGCACATTGGTTTGTGGACCTGTGTGCTGACTTGCGTGTAACGGATGCGATGATTTTGTTTGAATGTAAAGTAAGGCGATAGATTCCAATTTCAAAATTTATTCGACAATTGGTGGCGGTTAAGATAGAAATTAGTATGTCTGGTTGTCTGCGAGATTCTTATAATTATGGAAGTATATTTATTGGCTACGTCCGTTTTTATTATGATTTAACCTTATTATTCATCATCATCATCAGCCTATGTTAGTCCACTGCTGGACGTAGGCCTCTCCTATTAACTATGCGTATAGACGCATTAGGAGGTAAATGCCCATAATCGCCACGCTGGGCAAGCGGATTGGCGATCGCAGTAATGTGTATGATGACGCTGCTGCCCATCATCAATCTTGTAGAATGGTCAGTGACACTTCAATCCCTTAGTCGACTCTTACGACACCCGCAGGAGGAGTTGGGGTGGTGACAAATGTATTCTTACTGCCGTCACCACACGGCACCTTATTATTACTATAAAGAAAATTCGCATCAATCATTATAATGTAGATATTTTCACACCTATGACATCACGTAAAAAATACTAACGGAATATGTACTATGTTTTTAGGAAAATCCACTTATTCCGCGAATATAAAAATCATAAGCCAACGTAAATTAAATTGAAAAAGAGAAAATTGCTACAAGCAGGCCCTTTATGATAGGTACAAAATTGTGAAATTTTGTTCCTTTTTAATTTTTTTTGTAAACGTGTACAATTATATAAAAATCAAGTTCAACATCCATAACACAGAGAGCCGTCGCTGCTTATCTTATTACCATTTATATTACCCCATCATCAAAACCAGGCAAAGGATAGTTTTGACACACTCCCAAAAGGTAAGGTCAATCGTCAGCTGCGAACTCAATTATCTGTTCAAGAACCCCCCGATTCCGGGGAAATTCCGGCCCCTCTTTACGAGGGTCGGAGGTTTTGGGAATTGCGGTGGCAACACTATTCGGTGCTTGAAGAGTATTTTGATGGCCGATCGTGTTTAACAGTTGAGTGGAGCCTTTTTTGGGTCGCGGTCTTTGGGGTTGCCAGGGTCGTGATAATGGAGATTTTGGGGATCGAGTGATTGTAATCTGAGTTTGGGTTTTTGCGGGTTTTTGTAGAGGGTGCCACATTTTATTGTCATTGGTTGAAGTAGGTACAGACAATAATTATTTTGTAAATACTACACTTGGTGTAGCTTCTATCAGTTTAAAGGGGTTTGGGTAAAGTTGGCGTCGTTTTTAAATTTTGGCGGCCACTCATGAAAGTGGTAAATTTGAGAAGAGCAATTTAAAATAAACATATTTTATTATGGAGTGCATATAGCCAAATTATATCGGAGCCGAGATATCATACTTTAAAGTTTTATACTTATGACTCATATTTATTTTTGATATGCATCGGAATGAGTTAAAACTACTATTGTGTATGCCACGTAAAACCTAACCTTAACTCATAAGGTAACCTTGGACATAAGGTTCTTTTTCGGTCAAGATTATTTAGAGATAGTATTTTGTTTATGTTGCTGTAGATGGTGGATTACAAGGCCCAGAGGCAATATTAGGACATTATTGTTCATGTGTTGTTGGGAAGAGGACCTTAGGCTGTTGCTCACATGTAATGTCCATTATATGGTTCTTGGGATGGGGTAGGTATCAAGAACATCTTGATCCCCCGGCACAGTTTTAAGAGAGTGATTCGCCAAGATAATATAAAGAATGACGTTTACGACGAGCCAGAAAATGTGTAAAAAAGTAACGTAATACTAAAATTTACAAATGACGTTATCTGGGAAAAGGGACGTTATTGTCATTGGCGCTTACGGCATTATGAGCCATGTTTGTATACAAATACGACGTCACCGGACGTAAGAGCCATCGACAATAAGGCCCCTTATCCCAAATAATGTCACATATGTTGTGTTGTACACATAAGAAAGCATTAGTAACAATTCCAATCTAAAAACTAATCTAATTAGGTACATTTCCTACTTGGAAATATGTCAAAACATTTTGCATGTGTGCATCACACCTGTGTTTCCTTATGGTGTTGTCAGAGGGTGAACCGTCTATTGAAACCATTTTGCAACATTTTTAATGTTCACTAAACAGAGACCACAGAAATCCCATAAGAAAATACAGTTGCATTTTCATATACCTAATATTTTCTTTTTTTAAGTCGGTTAAATTAACTATTATACTTTAAGGGCAATATCCTTGTATCTTTGTTAGTAGTATTATCGAGTTAAATAAGCCTGTAGTCATCTAAGCTGTCTCCTAACTAAACCTGTCTTAGTTAGGTATATTCACTGGTCCAATAACATTGTTTGAAGGGCCATATCTTGGCTCCGATATTACTTGCGGCAAAACTTATTTTGTAAATAAGCTAGTCTAAGGTAGCACTACAAAATAGTAGTAACATAAACGATGGCCGCTGAAAAAAAAAATGACGCCACTAGTCCATACAAAAATACCCAAACCCCTTTGAGAAGAGCAATTTAAAATAAACATATTTTATTATGGAGTGCATATAGCCAAATTATATCGGAGCCGAGGTATCATACTTTAAAGTTTTATAGTTATGACTCATATTTATTTTTGATATGCATCGGAATGAGTTAAAACTACTATTGTGTATGCCACGTAAAACCTAACCTTAACTCATAAGGTAACCTTGGACATAAGGTTCTTTTTCGGTCAAGATTATTTAGAGATAGTATTTTGTTTATGTTGCTGTAGATGGTGGATTACAAGGCCCAGAGGCAATATTAGGACATTATTGTTCATGTGTTGTTGGGAAGAGGACCTTAGGCTGTTGCTCACATGTAATGTCCATTATATGGTTCTTGGGATGGGGTAGGTATCAAGAACATCTTGATCCCCCGGCACAGTTTTAAAAGAGAGTGATTCGCCAAGATAATATAAAGAATGACGTTTACGACGAGCCAGAAAATGTGTAAAAAAGTAACGTAATACTAAAATTTACAAATGACGTTATCTGGGAAAAGGGACGTTATTGTCATTGGCGCTTACGGCATTATGAGCCATGTTTGTATACAAATACGACGTCTCCGGACGTAAGAGCCATCGACAATAAGGCCCCTTATCTCAAATAATGTCACATATGTTGTGTTGTACACATAAGAAAGCATTAGTAACAATTCCAATCTAAAAACTAATCTAATTAGGTACATTTCCTACTTGGAAATATGTCAAAACATTTTGCATGTGTGCATCACACCTGTGTTTCCTTATGGTGTTGTCAGAGGGTGAACCGTCTATTGAAACCATTTTGCAACATTTTTAATGTTCACTAAACAGAGAGCACAGAAATCGCATAAGAAAATGCAGTTGCATTTTCATATACCTAATATTTTCTTTTTTTAAGTCGGTTAAATTAACTATTATACTTTAAGGGCAATATCCTTGTATCTTTGTTTGTAGTATTATCGAGTTAAATAAGCCTGTAGTCATCTAAGCTGTCTCCTAACTAAACCTGTCTTAGTTAGGTATATTCACTGGTCCAATAACATTGTTTGAAGGGCCATATCTTGGCTCCGATATTACTTGCGGCAAAACTTATTTTGTAAATAAGCTAGTCTAAGGTAGCACTACAAAATAGTAGTAACATAAACGATGGCCGCTGAAAAAAAAAATGACGCCACTAGTCCATACAAAAATACCCAAACCCCTTTAATTTCACGTATACTTTTTCCCATTTTATGCATGCTTTTTGATAAAAATGAAGTCACCGCGTTGTCACCATTACAATAATACTAATTATCTATATATTAAATAAAAACAAACAAACAATCCATTATTTTGAAACAATACTGAACAACTGATACTTTGAAATCGCATTTTAAAAATTGTTTTTTATTACTTCTGAAAATCAAATAGATCAAACAAAATTACACGTTTCCTTTAATATTTCGAAATCACAGTGAAACTTTTGTATTTTGTCCAAGAAACTGTTAGGGTTGCCAACTCGAATCACAACAATCGGATTGCCATTGTCGACAAACGAACTAGATTGCAAACAACTAAATAAACTCCTTGAACTTTAAATCAACTGAACCTGCTGCCAAATGAAGTAGACTTCATATGAGAATGTAGAGGTAATAATAACTTTGTTACACTGTAGTTACATACGTATTGGCAAAGTTGAAAATGTTGAAATATTTTACCTATCAAATCGCCTTTCAATTATTTATACTTGTGCATCCACACTAAAAAATTAAGCTTACGTATTTTACACTACAGACCTCTGAAATTAACTTTACTTTTAAGAATATATTTACGCTTTTTATTTCACTAGGTCCAATAAGCATTTTATTTTATGTATCTACAATATCGTCGTGCTCAATTTCGAAATGAAACCTAAAATCCTTCGTCTCTTTCACAGCATGCGACTGCCACCCAGTGGGAGCGAGTGGGAAGACATGCAACCAGACGAGCGGACAGTGTCCATGCAAGGACGGCGTGACAGGGACGACATGCAACCGCTGCGCCAAGGGATACCAGCAGTCTAGGAGCCACATCGCGCCCTGCATACGTGAGTGACAACCACAGATGTCATATATACCATAGATCATGCAAACGTATCTACTTAGCGTGTCAAATGAACTCAGTAAAATCTACTGAGTTGTCCATCTTTAATCGCAGCTTGCAGCTTTCGGGTGTCAAATTTTGTAAGTTGAAGTGAACAAAAACATTAATAATGCCTTCTTAAGTAATATTAATTGCAACAATACAAAAAATGAATACTCAAGGGCCTTAAAATCATAGGCAAGTAACAACTTCAGTACAAAATCTGACACGCTCGGCCGCCATACAAATAAATGAGCTCGTTTCTTCTATCCAAATTTAATTCTGTGTTGACAACCCTAGCCTTTTGTATAGCATAGGAGACAAATCAGGAGGGGCATGATGGGCAAAAATCCTTTAACATATTAAGAGATCGGACAAATGTGCGTCGTTGTTCGAAATAATATGGACACTACTCCAAAGTTGATTGATTGATTCATTCAATCATTTTCAGTAAATTACCTAATTCATAGTTACCGGTGTCAAATAGGTACCTAACACACATTTGTACTCGTAAATAGTCACCTTCGAAATCAAATTTCAAAAAATATTCGTTTAATTATTAATTTAATCAACTTTCAAGTCATGTCCATATTATTGCGAACATTTGCCCAATCTCTGTTTATTACCATAAAATTTTCTAAGTATACAATTTTATTTACAATTATTAGGTCAATAATTCATAAAAGAATATGTTGGGAAAGGTGACACGCAAAAACTGCTGTATATCATGGAAAGAATGAAGAAAGGTAAGAAAGTAAGGAATTCAACATCATAACAACATAGTTATACCAGCGATACAAGAGTAAAACTTTCAATTAGATATTGTTACAATCTAAATAAAATAGAATAAATAAATATCACAGTACATTTTTACACAAAACTGCCTAGTACCATGGTAAGCTCAAAGCTTGTGTAATGGGTACTAAACTAAGTGCCGATATACGAAATATATGCAGTTACTTAAATTTAAGTATAGAAAACTATTACTGTCACCTTAACTTATGTTGTCAAAAATATATGAATTTAAACTATTATGACTGAGTATTCATTTTTATATTTTTATGATAAATATACAAATGCTCTTAATCGGATATTCCCGCGAAAAAAAATACAGTAATACCTACCCCGCTTTACGCGAGTGATGCGTTCCAGAGAGAATCGCGTAAAGCGAATTTCGCGTATATCAGGGTCACTTAATTATGGTACTAAATTTAAAATCAATACGCTTGTATAAGAAAATAGTTTAAATTCTACTTGAACAATTACAATCAAATCTCTTTTTTTTAAGAATCTTAGCATTTTACATTTAAAAAAAAACAATATTATTTCTAGTTTGAAGGTAGATAAACACGGTCCGAGGTGGCGTGATGTGCCGCGTGGCCCGAGCGCAAGTAAACAACCAATCAGCGACATCGATTCGGCGACGAATAGGGCACTCGCGTAAAACGGGGCAATTTAGCGCAAAAATTTAAAATTCGCGTTATAGCGAATCCGCGCTAAGCGGGGTATTACTGTAGAATTGTCGATTAAATATTGTAACTGTCAACAGGTATCCCTCGTGTGGTGACAGCGGTCCAAGCAATGGAGGCGGTGGACGGGGAGCCGCCGCGCGGTAAGTAGTAAGTGGCCTTCATTGCACTTCCACCATCACGGGGCGCGGACACGATGATAATGATGGTAATGACGATGGTAATGATGATGATGGTAATGATGATGATGGTGATGATGATGGTAATGATGAAGATTATGGTGATCTTGTTAATGATTTTGATGAAGCTAAAGGTAATTTTGTAGATGATATTAATGTTGAAAGGAATCTTTGGAGGAATGAAGACTAGGCATCAAATTGCAACACGCAATTGAGAAATGAGAAGTATCATCTCGTCGCTATACTTATAAGTACTTAACCTAGTATCTGCGACACTTGATGGAAAAAAACACCCGTTTTCTTAGTAAAAGTAAGGTGACATTTCCATGAATGGATTGTTAGATAGATCCGAGGTTGAGGTTCATATTAATCAACAAATTTTACCATTTTGGTCACATACATTTGCGTTGAAACAGCCACCAATATAGTATTAGATCATGTAATGTCTAAGATTTATTTTTGTCTAAAGACCAATAAACATCGCTGCATGCTACGTGATCATCATATCAAACATCATAATCCTTCAAATCCATCCATCCAACATCATGAAACATAAAAAGCTGGAAGTAATATTTGATTTACCTCAATTTCGAAAAGGCACTCGTATTTGTTTCAAAAACTTTGCTGCCATTTCTACATCAACTCTAAGCAAACTTTAAAACTCATCGTGATCGCGCTTTCAAAGGAATGACCGTATCTTTTTCAAGTCGTTTTACATTTCACTACTTCATTACTTTCCCGCCAT
>JALPQI010029442.1:0-11843 GCA_025490895.1 Thaumatotibia leucotreta
CATCCTTAAGGCTTTCGTGGTGCCCTAGTCGTACTGCCGCCCTTACTTCCAAATCCCGGATCCCATCAACAAATGCCTGCGCCAGCATGGTTTTTATTAAAGAATCAGCTGAACGTTGGTATGCCTTTCTGACCAGCTTTTCAATTTCCAGGGCCCATTGTTGCAATGTCTCATTACGACCCTGCGTTCTGTTTTTCAGCTGAGCTCGATAGACATGTTCTAGATGACTGTCTCCGTAACGGGCTTCTAATGCTTCTAGAAGCCGGTCATAAGTTTGCTCTTTTCCAAGAGCTTCTAGAATTGTAAGAGCCTCGTCACGAAGTGCCAGCGTCAGAGCCGTCATCGCTTGCTCCTTACTCCAACCATTTGCTTTGGACACGGACTCAAACTGTAGCTTGTACGCCGCCCACGAAGATGTTCCATCAAAAGGAGGTGCCTTAAATTTTCCACCTCCCGGCACAGATATCTCAGGTGCGCAGGTACTGATGCCACTAGCTACTTTTAATTCAAGCTTCTGGAGGCGACGCTCAACCGCTTCCTCTACAACATGAATCTTGTTCTCCATGTCACTGAGCTTCCCTTGGAATTCGTACATTTCTTGCTTCCATTCAGTAGCAGCCTTGTGCAACTCTTGAAGAATCAATTTCGACTGATCTTCTTGTTTCCGCGACTGTTCTTCTTGTTTCCGCGACTGCTCCTTCAGGAGAATCAGAATAGTTCCGAGGTCTGCGTCTTGAGTACTCTTAGCCTGCAAGCCAGACGGACCGGGCTTAGATGCAGTATCCTCACATGCTGGAGGCTCTTCACGTACTGCAATATCCTCCTGTGCTGCAGGTTCCTCACGTGCAGTTTGGCTCCGGGTCACAACTCCTTTCGTCTCGGTCTCGTTGTCACGTGGCGTTATACCCATTTTCTATCCCGCTTCTGACACCAAATGTTACGTTCGTGGGGTGGGTTTTCTATAGAAAATGTATAAATAAGCCACTATTTAAAACTGACACTTTAATTACTAATTAAAGGAACAAACAGTAAACTAAAACACTGATCACACACTTAACACTTCGCAAACTCGCAGTTAGAATCGCAGTTTTCGCTCTTGATGTTATCTCTTCGCTGTCTCAATTGAAAACTACCCCTTGGCCGGGACATGCTGGGTTTATATACCAGCCACTCAAATCTACAAAGTGCTAGATGATTCGACTCCAGAAAGTTCCCGAGTTAGGTCGGTCGGTGCGTCTGTGGGCGAACATTCTAGAGTATCGCTGTCTCTTTCTACAGGTTTCTCTTTCACACCCGTCCAGAACGTTCTCTCTATAGCTGTCTCGTTCACATCTTTCCAGAACATTCTTTCGTGCTGTCTCTATCTAATAGTGCTTTCTCTTTCACTCCTATGGGAAATTTAGCTATATACCAATTTGTACTTGAGAGGCCCGAAAGGGGTCCTGAAAACGCCTGAAAACGGTATCTGGGGTGAATATTTGATTTTGTAGTATGTGAAAGAGGACCTTCTGAAACAGCCTGAAAACGCATTTCAGCCTGCTGAAAACGCTTCTAACGTGTCTAAAATCACATTTGTAGTTTTTATCATGCCACCGGCGTAACAATATTTTCTGCTTTGCCTTATGGTTGACCGGTTGAGAATGCCTGTCTGAATGGCATTAAGTTCGCCTTTTGTACACTAAGCTGTTCTTTTCTGCAAATAAAATAAATAAATATTGGACACAGGTTGACGAAATCTTAACTTCCTTTTTTAAAAGAGGAAACTCGGTTTCATCCTGACATTCTTCCTGGGTATTTGTTATTTAGTTTGATAGGTGTGTCACGTCACGACCATGTTCGAAAGTTAAGGGTTTTCAGGAAGTCCAGCATTTTGATACTTATTTAGAAGCAGCCCCTGCCTGCGTCGAGCTTTCTGTTCATATATAAAAAAATAGAAAATTAAGTCTAGGTAACGTTAAATTTCTGTATTAGGTACATAGCTGTGCTGTGAAACCTCTCAAATCTAAATGAGAAGTACCCTATGTATTTATCTAATACCTATGCACTTATCTAATTCAATTGTAAAAAAAAAACTATTATAATATTTCAGAATCAAACAATAGTGCAGCTACTATTTCCACAAATTGCGTATTTATAGAATTACGCAGAACCGAGGCCGTAAATAAAGTTACGCCTTACGCCATCTGATATCAGAACAACGATCTATAATCCAGCTGTTTGGATTTTAATATTCCTTTATCCTTCAAACTTCATTTCAGCTCCTTAACAATTAATATGTACACAGTAGAGTCGTGTCTACATATATGTATAGGTACTTTTAAGAAAGCATGTTTGAGGCATAAAGGTCAAAGTCGTTATTTTTTTGAAGCAAACTATACTAAACAAGATTTTCTGTTCATTAAAAAAAATATATAAATGATATATCTAAGGATACAGATATGTATAGCTGCATGTATTTATTATAAGTGAACAGATATACGTTTCCTGTTACACAAGAACACATGGCTTGTCATTATAATATCTTACACAAGTAAACTAAGCAATCAGGATTGTATAACTTGCAAAATATTATTGCAGGTGAAGTACTATTGTTATGTGGAGATGTATTGAAGTGCCCTACAAGATCAAAATATAATTTATAAATACAGAAATATTTAGTTTTACCCTATTTAAACTCACTCAAAAAATTCAGAGCACTAATTATTTAGTTGCCTACAAATTCACTCTTGGTAACTATTAGAATCTTGTTGGAATACAATTTGTTCAAAGCCAAACAATAATTGTGTTTGTTCCAAAAAGTCTAGCTAGTATGTTTGGCATTGCAGATGATTATAATTAAACTTCACAGTGGCAACGGGATGAGTTATTTTAGTTACTCATATTCTTAGCTACAACAAATTGTTGAGCTCTGATGTTTTAAATAAAAATTTAATGTTTACATAAAACATGTTGTCTGACTGTTGCAATTTTTTCTATGTTCATTCATTTTGAGCTTAATAGCTTGTTTATTACACCATTTTTGTTATCATAATGTATAACCTGCCTAGTAAGATGCACTTGAAAATTAGTGTAACTAGTGTGCAATCAAGAGCTGCTGAAATAAATACTTATTATATTTTTTTTATAATTTGACATGTTTTTTTTTCTAACTCTTAACATGGTGATGTTAAATTTTACTATTTATCCATTACCATCCAGTGTGATTCATATGTTAGAGAAATTTTACAGATTCAAACCCTATTTGTATGAGGCTGTCGTTAGTTTTTCTCTGCTTGTTCAGCCACTAAATATCTGTTGTGCCTCTTCCTTTCCTTGATCACTTTGAGTGATATGGGGCTGTGTCTAATCTTTGCTGTTACTGTGTGATTTGAGAGATCATCATCATCATCATCATCTCAGCCATAAGACGTCCACTGCTGAACATAGGCCTCCCCTCTGGACCTCTACATATACTGGTTAGATGCGACCTACATCCAGCATTGCATCCATGCATTTGAGAGATACCTACACATAATGTAAAATTACTTTTTAATTCATTTGCTGCTGGGAACCTACCTGGTGGCACTGGAGAAGTTAGATCAGGGTTGCATTTTATAAAGTTACAATTTCGCTGTTTGCCTCTCTAACGCACGCACATATTGGCTAGAAAGAGAGGCAAACAGCGAAATTGTAAATTGTAACTTTATAAAACGCGACCCAGATACTAGGCAACCTGCTGGTTGCAAAAAGAAAGTTTTTGGATTAGCAGACCATCTCTTACTTGCATAGCAGAGCAGTGAATATGTTCAATTGTTGGTGATGTCAACTCTGATTACACAACAGGTTAATGACAATAAAAGTTTCAGTAGCCAGATATGTCTTTAAATATAAAAAAAACAGGCTCCAGTTTATTACCCCGTTTTGACACTTGACTAAAACAGTTAAACTACTGTGATTACTATTTTATTTATACTAGTACAGATAAGGATAATAATATGAAATGATGCAACTTAAACATTATATTTAGTCAATGTCAAGAAAAATATACCTATACATATATTGACCAATTTCTTGATTTTCATACGGATACAAAGCACATAATTCAGTGGGTATGCCATTCAATCTTTGTAAGTAGTGGAACACGGGAGCTTGATTCCAGAATGCCTATTTTGAGAAAATATTTTCAAATCAAACTGGTGTAGAAAACGCTGGTTAAACTATTACCATCTTGCACAAAGAGAAAATAAGAAAAGAAAAACAGTAAATTTATCACACTCTTCATTGGCTTTGTAGGAAATTACATTGTATTTGCTTGAGATAACAGCTTACACTAATTTGTAAGTATCAATAAATTGGATATCAATGAACAGGCCTTACACTAGACCCAATCTTATCCTAAAGCAGAAGTACCTATGTCGTTATTTATTGACATAATACCTCCCTCTGTCTATTGCTAAACCAAGATGCTATGTATAATAATGTAAAACGCTCCTGTGTGGCTCTAAGGTTGTGGCACGTATTTTTGCCGCCTTCGAGGTATAAGGTACTATTGACGGTATTGAAGAAAAAAATACATTTTTAGGATAAATTTGCAGGACATACCTACTGTAAAAATGTATTTTTTTCTTTACATTTTACCCTATCGACCTTCAATGGAAATTAAGAACTTAAATTTGGTTTATATTTAGTATCGCATCTAACTGCGAGAAAGAAGGTAAATATTAAATGGTTACCTTATTTGAGGTAGTCTTCAAGGTAAACTCCAAACAGCTGAGAAAGTTTTCGCATTCAAAATTTTATCACACACGAAATGATGAATGACAAGTGACAGAGAAAACTTCACTTCACACTGGATTTATCTGTTATACAAGTTATAATTTAACACATGGATGTATTTTTGCTGCAATTTTTACTTCATAAGTAAAGAGTACAATTATGTAAATTGATTTCATAAAAAGTTATGGATTTAATCGTCGTGAAATACAAATTTACGATTCTTTTTTCTTTCCTACATGCAAGTAGATTTTTTATTTCAATCATTTATGGACATAGACAATATAAACGACGATAAGTTTTTGTTTTCGTAATGTTGCTATATTTAATCGGCCGGTGCAAGACATCGCTTGTGTTCAGCGATACATTGCGCGCTACAGTTTACAATAGATTTTTAATTTGCTGCCTTCTTTACTAACAGAGATTGTTGGACAGAGTATATTTTTTTAGTTTACGCATTTTCTTGGGGTTGGTCCGTATTTTTTTCAATTATTTTCTCTATGCACATAAATCCTTAAAACTTTTTTGAATAAAGAACGTGTCTGTTTGTCTTGACATTAATTGTGTCATATTTGATGGAATTGTTGTTATTTTAGAAAGTATTAAAAAATGACCCCTTAAATTTCTAAATATGAATATCGATTATCCTTGTGCCTGTAGTTCTCCCAGTGTATGTTTACCCGCCGGTAAACAAATATCCTCTGCTGCAAGTAAACAAATAGCGACTGTAAGTTTAGCTTTCCTCGTTCTAGCTAAATCCACCTGCAGGCTGAAGCGCCATTAATAACATATGTCTATCCGCATTGCTCCTCGCATTCTCTATTCGATATTATAAACCATAATGCGATGCACCGCGATATACCTTTGTCGCGCACAAAACCTACAACGGCAGCAGCTCTACAATGAACATGACGAGGAGCGTGTTGAAATTGTTGAACGGCATGATGAATGACGCCGTAACGTGGTCTACACTGCTACCACTATTCTTGATTGCAGCAGTGCAGTGTTTTGGAAGACATTGCAGTAAACGTTTTTATTTATAATGTTATTCAAAAATTTGCGCTCAATCATTATATTCATTATGCAAGTATTTTGACTTTATCTATGGCGAACACAATTTATTTCATTTTCATTCATTCATTTACCAATATTCATTCATTCTGTTATCTATCTTGTCAATTGCGTGAACCCAAAAGTAGTGTAGCAACCAGGGGGGGCACACTTAAGGTGGCAACAATTTTCTTTACAGACAGTGCCCGCTGGCGAGTGTTTACAAAACTAATGGGCAGCCATTTTGCATAAACTTGTCAAATTTCAAATCATTGTCAGCTCTGCCTCTTTGAAGTTTAGATGCTTGACGCGCTTTTCGAAGTTTTCTCTCGAAATTCTTGTTTTTGTTTGTTGTTTCTGTTATTGTTTCTTGTTATTAATCGTTATAGTTGTGTTTTTTGTTAAGTTTTTACTTGTTACGAGTAATCTTTTCGGTGTTTCAATATGAGTGAAATACCGAAGAAACATTGTGTTTATGGCTGTGACCCTTTAGGTAAGTTAATTTTATTTCAACTTATAAAGTTATATCATAACAATCATAAGCATTTTAGTAAGACTTTTCTCAATATCAATAGTTGGAATTTGTTTTGCGTGTAATTTTCTGTTATCACATCACTCGTCAGTCAAATGATAATGGCGTATGAAAACTTTAAAAAACTATTAATAGTAACACAACACACAAGTTAGTAGTTTAAAAAGAAAGATCGTTCGAAAAAGACCATGATATAGAATGTTTTCTTGTTATATATTCTTGAGCGAATAACATAATTTTTTTATCTATCGATATTGATGTTATAGCTGTTATGAGTAGATATACGCGTCATGTGGTATTTTTCTAATTTTTCCATCATCAATCACAAACCAAATTGTGTCGAGTGCTATGCATTAATTTTAAAATAATACTGCTTTTGAACAGTTAAGCCGTGTTTCCAACTAGTGTTCTGAGCGAGCATTCGTTCGTTCTTGGGCAGATGAAAACAGGATTTCATATAGCAAAATGTTCGTTCCTCAGCCCACGAACAAGGGAATGCTCGCTCAGAACACTAAGTGAACAACAGAAACAAAGAACAAACACAGCTTTAGAATAACATTTTTAGTAAATAAAAACTATTTAACAGTTGTAATTCCAGTTGTAAGCTGTAATTCCACCACTAATCTAGCTGTCTTCTTGGCTGCTTTTACCTTTTAATTACCACACTTGTGTAAATAATATTTGTTTTATTATTCTAGTCACTCTTGGTGTGCCCTCACATCGCTTTCCTCACCCAGAAAAACATCCTGATGTTTTTACTGCTTGGGTGTCAGTAATTGGAAATAAACTAAAAGAAACTGATAGTATTAGAATATACAAAAATAAAAGAGTATGTGATCACCATTTTGATCCCCAACACAAGATATCTGGAAGACGTCTAAAGCGGTCAGCAATCCCCTCTGTGAACTTACATCGTAAGTATAAATTGATTTTAATTTCTGTGCATTTATAACTAGGAAAAAAACTCCTCTGAGTTCTCAAAGAATGAGCAGCTGATTTTTGCCGGGTCCCTTCTAATTATTTCATATGTATTTAATCATGTTGAATAAAGGCCTTAAAGTGTGAATTTAATAGTTTAGCTCACTAGCAGGAAAATCTTGACAAGCTTCAGCTTACTTTGATTTAATTGAAAACTTGCAAGAAATTGTATACTCAATTGCTTAATGGAAGAGATGACTGTGAGAGGGGATTTTTGTCAGCCCTTGATAGTATAGATAGGCGAAAAAAAGATCTATGTACTTCAGAAAGTGCATATACTATACTTTTAACTTAGTTGAGTTCATGGTAGGTACACAGATTTATTTTTATATGTTCCAAACAATAAGATAATAAAAATCTTATATACACACTCGGTCAATGAATACGGGTCAGGTGTTTTTTTTTTTCATAGAAAATAATGCAAACATGCAGATTTCAAATATTTTTTCAAAATATTTATAGTGTAGGTAAAATCTATTTTTAACTCAGGTTGTATTGGAATTTCCCTAAATTTATAAATAAATCCAAAAAACTTTAAAATTGTCGTTAGGTTGGTTTGTAGAGACAAAAATGTAGACCGTTTAAGAAAACCACCTAAAATGTATGATAATACGAGTTTTTAAATCATGAGTTGCTATTTTTATATCTACGGAGTCATCTGACGATAAAGTTCCGTGTTTTTCGGATCGGGTGAAAACTTCAGGGATATTCCAATACAATGATGTTAAAAACGGTTCCTCTTGTATTATAAATATTTATTTTAAATATTTGTAATCAGCATGTTTCCAGTATTTTCTATGAAAAAATCCACCTGACCCGTATTCATTGACCGCGAGTGTACATACATATACATGTACATATGGACACCGTCTAAAATATTTATGAATTTTTCAGTAATGCTTTATAAACCAGGTGGGCAATCACGGTTGCATGTTATGTATCCTATCGTGTCGCTCCGTCGTTTTCGCACGTTATTTAATTGCAGCTAAAAACATTTGCCCGCAATTCATTTATTTGTGAACTCTCTTGCATAGATAGGTGACAATATTTTGGCAAATACAGGATGGAAATTCTTTTTGGGTCAGTGAGGGCAAGTGGGTAGCTACGCGAATATGGTCTTAGAAAACCTTCCCTCGATTTTAAATTAATGAAGATTGGCGTTTTCAGATTTTATAAAAAACATACAGGGTGCGAGAAATTGTCATTTTTGTTAACTTTTTTTTTGATGCCAATCAATGCTGTTTCTCTTCAGGATCAAAAACTTGTATGGTGCAAAAAAAAATTTTTCGACCAGAAAAGCCGCAAATCGATAATTAAAATAAAAATCGAGAAAATAAAAAATAAAATACGTTTTTTTTGTGCCAATTGATTCCATTCCTATCAAGTAATTAATGTTGCTAATGTTTTCATACAGTATTATTGCCATTTAGCATAGGAGAACTAATTAGCGTGACAGATAATGTAATTAAATTTTTGCTTTTTTCCCATAGTAAGTGCATGAAAACAGTTTTCTTTATTTTTGGCTTTTTTGTACATTGCCGTAGGTTGACCCCTAGGAAACTATTGGTACTAGATAGGAATGGACGATTCCATTGGCATAAAAAAATTTAGCGTGAAAAATTAAATTTTTAATTTTCATACAATTTGTATGGGAATTTTAATCCTCGATTCGCGGCTTTTCTACCCGAACATTTTTTTTGGTCCCAAGCTTATGATCCTGAACAGAAACAGGATCGATTGGCATAAAAAAATTGTTTGTGAATAATGACCCTGTATGTTTTTTCCAAAATCTGTAAACGTCAATCTTCATAAATTTAAAATCATGGGAAGACCATTTTCGCGTAGCCACTCTGGATCTGGTAGCTACCCTCACTGACCCAAAAAGAATTTCCACCTTGTATACAAAAATATTGGTTCTACAATTGTGATGAAACTTATAATGTATGCCAATGCATCTTAAGTTGATTCAACTAATAATGTTTTTTAATATGTGCGTTCCAGGTGTGCGACAAAGTTTCTCCACATTTGTACAAGCTGATCATAGCTACACTCACCCACAACGAGAGTATCTCCAAACAACGCCATTCACCGATATAACAAATGTACCGGGGCCATCTAGACTAGCAGTTGATGTGACAGACTTACTACTTCCATCTGGGTCCACTGAAACAACTTGTCCAGTTGTACCTGATAAGTCTCAAGATAGACTACCACGAAAAAAATTTGATGCTGGTAAGAATAATTAATTGGTTTATAAGTCTTGTAAAAAAAATACTTTAAAAATACTATGGGCTTGTCCATTAATCACGTCATACTGTATAGGGGGAGGGGGGGTCAAGAAAAAATCACCAATTATCACCATAGGGGAGGGGGGGTCATCGGACAAATCACGTGTAATTTTTTGGTACTCTTTGCTGAACAGCATTTTTTTAAAACACTTTTTAATTATAATTTATAACTAGATGTCAAACCCTGAACTAAGTTTTAAAACTTTGCGAACTTGACAATACGTTCAACATACCTCGTAGTTAGCAAAAAAGTTTTTTATTAAAAGGACTACTTAAGTTGGCAATAAATTACACGTCATATTGGCTAGGGGGGGGGGGGTCCAGAAAATATCACCATGTATCACCATGGGGGGTGGAGGGAGGGGTCTAAAATAGGCCAAAATCGTATGACGTGATTAATGGACAAGCCCTATGGAAAGGATTGTGATAGAATGACGGGTGTTCCTTTATAAATATGAAAACAACAATACTTAAAAAATTTACTATTCGCTACTTTCAAAAAACCGACGAAGTTCGAGACTAAATCGCGCGCGTAGGGCTCCATGCTATTATCAATTAATCATAAAAATACAGTTAAATCAACATATGTATCTCAAAAACTATAAGAGATAATCTAATGAAACCAAAAATCGTTTAATAGTATTTTATGTGACTGGTTCATAATAAGAGGCATTAATACACGAGTGTTTTTTTTATGAAACGAGCCGAAGGCGAGTTTCATAATAGGATAACACGAGTGTTTTAATGCCTAATTATGAACAGTTGCATACATAACTTTATCTACATGCATATAATAAGTTTTCTACAATATGTTTATTTTTGTGGCAGCAAATTATTGGTCACGGTTGTAGCGGCGTCCCGGATTTCTGGTGGTGTTTCACACATTTCATTTCATCATCACTGTCTTCGTCGTCATAACTCATTTTTCAGTGTAAATATTTCACAACGAACTCGATAATATTTAACTTTCAAGTCAACAGTCCAAAAATATTTGAAACAATTCAAACAAAACAAATGACTGATATTAGTTTTTTTTAATTCATAGACCAGGTAAGGTCTTGAGTCGATATCGATTCTCAAATCGATTCTCAATATTCGAGATTTAAAAGAATGTATGGAATATGAATTTTAATGTGAATGAAATTACAAATCGATTAATTCGATAATCGAAATTAAAATGTGATTTTTCTTTTTAACAGAATGTTCGAAATTTAATTGTAATTAAGATATCGGTTGCCGATATCGTAAAGTAAAAATTATGATACAACCACAGATACAGATTTCTTAAAGTAGGCTATTTGCTTACCGCCGCTAAACATATTGTAGACAACTTATGATATGGATGTAGATAAAGAGTATATTAATATGCATAACACATTTTATTTTTAATTTATACCGTGTAGTTTAAGAAAAAGAAGGGGGGACACTTTTTAAGACTTTGAGTGCTGATATCTCGAAAACGGATTCCTTAAATATAAATGTGTTTTAGAAACCTTTATATCATTCTCAAAGTCCTTTCTATTGATAGCCCACACGCATTATGTACATTGTAAAAAAATCTACCCCTCGGTTACATGTATGGAGGGTCTCAACCCCAATTGTTTACAATTTAGTATCATAATTATCAGTGATCGGCACCACTCCTGCCACACGGCGGTATTTTGAAACAAAATCATGACATAATAAATAAATAAAATAAAACTATGAAAACGGGTAAACTCGTGTATATTAATTAAATTTAACTTAATCCCGACGTTTCGAACACTTTACAGGGTTCGTGGTCTGCGGGCGACTAAAGTATTCGAAACGTCAGGATGAAGTTAAATTTAATTAATAATGAAATAAAACTATGAAAACGGTTTATTCGTTTTATTTCATGTGTAATCCTCGCGGTAACCGAAGAAAATATTATGAAAAACATTGTATGCATCACGGTCGGTAAGTGGAATACTAACTCGAGTCATTAAAAGCCCTCCGCCTACGGCGTCGGGCTTCTAACACTCTCGTAAATAATTCCGTCTTTACCTCCCTCGATGCACAATGTACTATTATTTTAAAGTTACTATAGGAACAACTCTCTGGCAGGAGTGGTGCATCACTGATGTTAATTGGTTATGTAAAGTTTTCCGAAGGTATGAATATTATATTTTTCCCATCATGTCATCTCACTCAGTTAAAAAAAGACTGTGAATAAATTATATATTTTTCTTGCCGCATTTTCTTGAACCTTAAGACGACGGCTA
>JALPQI010029443.1:0-11781 GCA_025490895.1 Thaumatotibia leucotreta
CCCCTACACCCTCAAAGAAACCTACGCGCTATACTCGTATTTGGAATCTCTAGAACCAGAAATAAACATAAATAATAAAATTATATTGATATTTTTCGAATTTTACCCCATCACACCATAACCGTGTACATAGTATTTCACGTCTGTCGCGTTACATTTTTAAATCATTATTGTTTTCGTGATCTACGTCCCGATAAACCATAGAAACGCTACCCAAATTGATTTGTTCACTTCTTCACCCTTTTTTACCTTTTTCAGGGGTTAAATTTTCAAAAAACCTGCAACATATCTTTACTCTATTAGTTTGAAGAATACTCCTACGAAGTTTCGGACAAAATAGTCCAACTATCTATTAGTTTGAAGAATACTCCTACGAAGTTTCGGACAAAATAGTCAACTAATCTTGTTTCGCCATACAAACTTTTGACCCCCATTGCACCCTCTAGGGACTGGATTTCGACATAACCTTTTTTAGAGCACCCCTACACCCTCAAAGAAACCTACGCGCTAAATTTGGAATCTTTAGAACCAGAAATGAACATAAATAATAAAATTATATTGATATTTTTCGAATTTTACCCCATTACACCATAACCGTGTACATAGTATTTCACGTCCGCCGCGTTAAAATTTTAAATCGTTATTATATTCGTGATCTACGTCCCGATAAACCATAGAAACGATACCCAACTTGATTTTTTCACTTCGTCACCCTTTTTACCTTTTTCCGGGGGTTGAATTTTCAAAAAACCTTTAACATACCTTTACTCAATTACTTTAAAGAATACTTTTGCGAAGTTTCGGATCAAATAGTTCAATTAATCTTATTTCGCCATACAAACTTTGGACCCCCATTTCAACACCTTAGAAGGTGAATTTTGTAAAATCCTTTCTTAGTGCTCGTCTACACCATAAAAGGAACCTACGTGCCAAATTTGGAGTCTATAGGACCAGGGGTTTAGGCTGTGCGTGCATCTTTATCAGGGAGCTTCTTCTTTTATATATATAGATCTTCTTCTTGGTCGTTCCCTCACTGCTGAGGATCGTGACTCCTTATGATCTTGTTCACTAGTTGTCGCCATCGGTCGCGTTCAGTCGCCTGGTGTAGTGCAGTGCTTACAGTCATATTCAGTTGCTGGGATATCTGGTCTGACCATCGAATGGGACTTCGGCCTCGTGGTCTTTTGCCTTCTATCTTCCCTGTTACCATAAGTCTCTCAAGGTTATCGGTATTCCTGCGTGCAACATGACCAAAATATCTTAGAACGCGCTGTAGGCAGGTAGAAGACAGGCGTGGCATGGTTTCCAGCTTGAGCTCTCTTAGAACAGAGACATTTGTACGATGGGCTGTCCACGGTATCCTCAGTAGGCGGCGCCAGCACCACATTTCAAATGCGTCGACGCGTTGCCTATCCCCGGCTTTGAGCGTATATATAGATAAAAG
Organism: Thaumatotibia leucotreta; assembly: GCA_025490895.1. Lineage (NCBI taxonomy): Eukaryota > Metazoa > Arthropoda > Insecta > Lepidoptera > Tortricidae > Thaumatotibia > Thaumatotibia leucotreta. Next base: position 1,445 of record JALPQI010029443.1, read on the forward strand.
ATAAATAATAAAATTATATTGATATTTATCGAATTTTACCCCATTACACCATAACCGTGTACATAGTATTTCACGTCCGCCGCGTTAAAATTTAAAATCGTTATTGTATTCGTGATCTACGTCCCGATAAACCGTAGAAACGATACCCAACTTGATTTTTTCACTTCGTCACCCTTTTTACCTTTTTCTGCGGGTTGAATTTTCAAAAAACCTTTAACATACCTTTACTCAATTACTTTAAAGAATACTTTTGCGAAGTTTCGGATCAAATAGTTCAACTAATCTTATTTCGCCATACAAACTTTGGACCCCCATTTCAACCCCTTAGAAGGTGAATTTTGTAAAATCCTTTCTTAGTGCTCATCTACACCATAAAAGGAACCTACGTGCCAAATTTGGAGTCTATAGGACCAGGGGTTTAGGCTGTGCGTGCATCTTTATCAGGGAGCTTCTTCTTTTATATATTTATAATAACAACAATTTGTTAAAATTAATTTTTTAAATGATTTTTTTCATCAAGTCTATTCTTATTTTTTGATTGTCAGGCCAAAGGTGTGGTAATATTAGAACACGTTGTGGTAGCATTGTAATCAAAAAGAAGTTTTATGACGAGTTACGTCGAAAAACTTATTTCGAAAAAAGGTTAATTATCTCTGGAATCTGGAACCAAGCCGAATCCAGGAAATTTTATATAACATTAAACACTCCAAATATTATGGTCAGGAATTCATCATTAAAATCTTTCGGAATGCTCACAAGCACCGTGTATTGATGAGACAGAAAGGGAAAAACGATACTTAGCGGTTTGCTAAGTTAGCAGACGCTTATGAATAAGGAGGTAAATAAGCAGTCTGTCAGCGGCAGGCGGTCCATCAAAGGTAAGAAAATTCTTCTCGCACTAGTGCCTTTTTTAGGCGCTAGTGCGAGAAGTGGCTCATTTTACGTCAGGTGCAAAACTTTACAGGGCTATCTGTACTAAAAAAACGTCGTACGAGACACGTGCAAAAAGGAAATTCATAACTCGTGTCTATTTAAAACACTCCCTTCAGTCGTGTTTTAAAACATCGCCACTCGTTTCGAATTTCATGTTTTTGCTTTACATGTCCATGTAAAATGGTCGCAGGTCCCAAAATCTTACCTCAGCTCGCCGCCATTCAATAACTACGGGAATACTCTTTGGTTAGAATTTATAACGACTAAGCACCGCCCCCAGTCCACCGCGAGCGTCGAAATTCGTAATTTTCGAGCATCTGTCTCAACCACGCCGATGATGCTTCCGTTGGTGTGACAAGGATAAATCCTCGAAAATGAACCTCGAAGTTTGCGATAGGCCAGCTGGTTCGATCGACTATTAAATTTCAATACTCATGTTCACGAGTCGCTTTTATTGATGGTATTGAACTGGCTTTAGAGTAATAGGTCTAGAAATTTATGGTTTTAAATGTGGTAGAAAGTTGGCGATAGTGAGTTACTTCTTCCGTAGATACTTTGTACCTTATAATACGAATAAAATTGTAATATTGCAGACCATCATAGATAGTTATATACATTTTTTTGCAATCGACTTAATCTCAGTCTACTACAAAAATTTACTTCGTAACACAAAAATTAAGTTTCCATTCATCACGTTCAAATCGTTTGCAATTGACTCATATATGCCAATGTGATGATACAACAAGAGTGAGTGAAAGATTTTAGCTATGTATTCTAGACATCAAAATAAACAAAAAATATTATGAGACCTAATGTCAAATACCACCAAAAAAAAAATTCCCTTTTTTTTTAGACTTTTCGAACACTTCTAGCAACATTTCCAAATTTTTTATCAGAACAACAATTTGTTAAAATGATCTATTTTAATTATTTTTTATGGGCCATGTTATTTCGTCAAGTCTATTCTTATTTTTTGACTGTCAAGCAAAAGGTGTGGCAATATTAGAACACATTGTGGTAGCATTGCAATAAAAAAGAAGTCTTATGACGAGTTACGTCGAAAAATAAATTTCGAAAAAAGATTGATTATCTCTGAAACCAAGCCGAATCCAGGAAATATATAACATGAAAGACTCTAAATATGGTCAGGAATTCAGCATTAATATATTTCAGAATGCTCGCGAGCACATGTTAAACAGTCTTGAAATTACATGCAAGACAATATTATAATAGGAACCTCAAAAGAACTAACACAGACGGCGGTATATTTCACTTTATTATGCTAAATTAGTATTAATTTATGGCATACTTAGCCCCGCACTGCAACGTTCTAACTCTGAAATATTACAGGAACTACTGATTTATGTCTGTTCACAAGCTTATAGCTATTAACTATAGTGATAAATTGTTCTATCTAACATTTTACGTTTGTTAAATAATGTTGGGAACAAGAAACAATACAGACGGGATTCGGAATTGTGCCTTTCAGTTAGAGACATTGCTTGTGACAAAGTACCAGTGTACGGACAAATTGCAAAAAAAATTTAGGTACATAAGTAAGGCCTTAATGTTGTTGTAAGAGTCGACTAAGGGATTGAAGTGTCACTGACTATTCTTTGATTTGATTGATGACGGGCAGAAGCGTCATCATAGTGGACACATTACTGCGATTGCCAATCCGCTTGTCCAGCGTGGCGATTACGGGCATTTACCTCCTAATCTAGCCAGCTACGTCCAGCAGTGGACTATCATAGGCTGATGATGTATGATGATGTAAGGCTTTAATCAAAACGAATATCACGATTGCGTCAATTGTGTTACGAAAGTTAGTCATTCAAACTATATGGTTTAGTCTGTCCAAAAACCTTTGGCCGTAGAAAAAGCCGGAAATTTTTAAAAATGTAGGTGCGTATTGTTGAATCTCTCATGGATCTTTTTTTTGTTGCCGTTTTTCACTGCCAAATGTTGTTACACAAAATTTTACTTCGTAACAGAAACATTATTACGTCGAGCTTGGTATCGTTACAGGCCCTTAGCTATGTTTTTTTCGCAATTGGCCCCTACAGCCTGGCTGGCAATAAGAATACATTTGTTACCACCCAACTCTTCTCATGACTTGTAAGAGTCGACTAAATGAACTGTCATCATCATCATTTCAACCATAAGTGCACTGCTGAACATAGGCCCCATTGGTTCTCCATATACCGGTTGGAAGCGACCAGCATCTAGCATCTCCCGGCGATCTTCATAAGATCGTCTGTCCATCTTGTACTGGACATCCTACACTGCGTTTGCCACACTCGAGCACTTTTCAACCCCATAAGCCATCTGCTCTGTGTGCAATGTGGCCCGCCCATTGCCACTTCAGCTTGCTAATCCGGAGGGCTATGTCGGTGACTTTGTTCGTCTATTAATCTAGTAATTTCTGATTCATAGCCATTTCTGAGTATAGCCCTCTCCATATTTCGTTGAGTGACTTCGAGTTATGGGATGAGGAGAATGATGATTGAACTATCACTGGTCATTATTTATTCAAGATTAATGATGGGTAGTAGGGTCCTCACAGTGGAAACACTACATAATAATGCTGTTCTCATCTGAAAAATAATCAAATAAAATCATGGTAGCTCTCTAAACCTCTACAACAAACTACAAAGAATGATTTTGATTGAACAGATCAGAGACAACTTCTTGAACTGTAAACTCTCGATTTGATTTATTCGTGACATGAAGCTGATACTTTCGTGGCATAGACCATAGTCAAGTTGAGTTCTACACAGCTCGAATAGACCTCCAGTAAGTGCCATCTAATTTAAGTAATTAAAACAACACTCATGTCAAAGAGTTCCAACTTCCCGAACTTAACAGTTCACACCGCTTAAACTCCAGGTGACTTCCAACTTATTTTTCTTACTTCTATATTAAGCGCAGACTTACTAACTTCGAGTTTTCGTTTTGTAAATTCGTGGAACTTTCTACATTTACATGAATAATTGCAAAGCGGGGCATCATTTTACCGACGTCTATAGCTCAAGTCTGAATTATTTAAATTTACCCCTCTATCGGGGATTTGTTTCTTTTTTATAAGAAACGTATTTAAAGTTTTAATTTTATCTTTAATCCACGATGGCAAATAAGCAAGCACGCTTAGTACCTACATTACGTTGGCATTGTAATTTACAGATGTGAAAAAACATTGATTTCAAGGTTTAAAATTCGAACCTTAAACAATTGGGTCAAAATTCTTTTCGTTGTCTTATTTTGTGTCCCTAAAAAACGTGACGCAGTGGTGATTTTTGTATGAGATGATGTTTTGATTTCAATTTCTGATGTATGGATTAAAATCTAGCGTGAAAAAGAAATACAGGTGCACTGATTTTTATGAATATACTGAGTCGAAACAGCAACTAAAAGCGTGACAGAGTGGTATGAAACAAGACAACGAAAAGAATTTCGACCCAATTACGAATCGAAAGACCACAAAATATATGGACCAGACAAATTTTGTTGACAATTTCCTGGCGGCATTACGGCTGTCCTTAATTAGAAAATAGTTTTAATTCTCACTTTTCAGAAAACTTATGTACGTAATATCATCTGATATTCACGAGTGCTTTACGGTGAAGGAAAACATCGTGAGGAAACTTGCGAAGAAATTCAAATGTGTGTGTGAAGTCCCCAACAAGTACTGGGCCAGCGTTAGGTTAGGACCACACAAAATAGGCACGTTTGATGTCGAGTTGCGGAAAAAAATGGCCAGAATACAAGAACAGCATTTTCTCTTTCTCAAATTTGTTGAAGTGGTGAATTAAAAATACCTGTATCTTATAAGCAGAACAAGTTTGCAAAGAGGAGGATAAACTATTAATAAATTAAATGATATATTTTAAACTGCATTTTATTTCTCACCGTGGTGATCCAATCTCGGAAATTTGACACTGAAATTAATGACTTTTTCTTTTGACATAAGATTTCAATTGACACATTTAGTCTCATCGACAGATACTTTTTCTCGAACCCTATCGAACCACATTGAAGGTGAGAACCCTATCGAAAACCATGTTCATAAATAGGTAGGTACTCATATCTCACGCAGTCTTATTTTCCGCTCCCAAAAATAGAATATCAAAACACATTCAGGATATAGGCAGAAATTGAAACGTCCACGAAAGTATCGAAGTATGAATTGTGTGATGGATGGTGTACATTTATCAATTATTTATGGGAGAAGATTCCGCTCTTGTGAAGTTATGGTGCTTGTAGCCCCTTATTGGGAGATTGAGTGTATGGCTTTGCATATGACTTTTTCAGTGTCAATAGGTAGGGTAAAAGCACCAGTAGTCAGCCTTATAACGCCTTTTTAAAATGTGAACGGTCGGTATTTATTCAGGATAAGTCGGATAAATGAACGGATCACATCGTTACATCAACTGTTAATTACAGTTTTAAAACGAAATAAGAAAAAATATAACTTGAATCCTTAAAGTATCGATAATTTACTTTAAACAAAAAATGGCACTTTTTCCCAGTACTCAGCCGCCAAAATCCAGTATTCAGCCTTATCGTGCCCAGTTCTCAGCCTTCGTATATTACTATCATAATGAGATCAAAATCAGCAATATCTATATGAAAATCAAATATATTAAATATAATTCTTATTCCTTATACTTAACTCTTTTAAATCGGTGACTTACGGCATGAAACCCGTTGGTCGTACGTAACAAAAAATATTTTTCAAGCTCACAGTATGTATATTATCTCCTTATTAATATTAGTATTGATTATAATCAATATAAGAATATTCAAAACTTAAATATAAAAATATCAGCCAAACCTACATAGATCTAATGTTCATTTTCATCACACCTGTTCGGTAAGTGCGCCAATACGCTGCGGTGATGCGCGCCGTAGGTGCGTCATTACGTCCTAGTAGGCCGTTAAGGATGTTCATACAACATTACGTCGCACTAGCGCGGTCCGGCGCACGCCGCGCGCCGCGCCGAGATTTCTTTTATGAAAATGATGAAATTAAGTCATCCCTGATTTAAACCATTTTAGAGTAGTTTTGAAAATATATTGTTTTATTTACTTTTTTGCATCACAGGTGTGATGAAAGACATTGTGTGTACCACGGGCGGTACAAGAATTATGAACTCGTGTGAAGTAAAGCCCGCGCCTTCGGCTTGGGCTTTACTTTCACACTCGTTCGTAAATTCTTACTTACCGCCCTAAATAACCAATGTACTATTGTATAGCCGGTCGTATGTAACAGGTCCATTATTTTCCGATAATTTAGTGTTTTCTTATATTACTAGTCCTCAAAGCTGGTTTAATGAGAGTAAAGTAATTTTTTGGACACAGTATATCTATGTTTGTACTTGAGAAGGCTGCTGACATCGAAATAAACGCATTGTATTTTGTTTAATGAATAAAATGACTGTGACTATGACTATGACATTCTCCTTGCTGGGGAGTTAAACAGGTTCATTACATTATTAAGAATCGTAACTTTTGAGCACTTATCACACATTCTTTTATCTGTTTTTGATCGGGTTATATCCGTCAAAACTGCATCATTTTCTGTCAAACCTGATCAATCAATTGAAAAATCTATTTTCTATTTTCTTGTGCCCTTTTTATTGATTTTACTGGCGTCATTCTGGGTTTATTTTGTGTTTAGTTTTTTGTTTGGTTACAGTTTCTTTGTAGCGTCGTTGGGTTGAAAGATATTTCTGTTTTTTCCTAAAACAACAGTTTTTTTTCCTCTTTATATCTTCTTCTTTTTTCTTTATGTATCCTTGAATTGAATAGGTGCTACATCATCCATAATATTTAATCTAATGATAATATTATATCGGTGGCTGAGTACTAGATCCGCGAAATCCAGTGGTCAGCCGTGATAAAAAATAAAATCAAATGGGGCCGACTACTGGGTTTTATATCAAATTGAATAGGGCATGCCTAACTAAATTTGAAAATTTAAATTTAACGGTCGTAACGGTATATAACAATAACAAATAAAATATTAAATGAAGAACCCAAAGGTCAGCCCCCGGTGGCTGAGCACTAGATACTTTGTTGAAAACTAGGTATCCAGTAGTCAGCCCCCTAAATTTATTAGTTAGATCGTGATATTTCTACACAAATACGGAGGAATCGAATAGATAAACTAATAAATAAACGAAACATTTACAGAAATCAATAACTTTTGACATCAATATATAGTTTTCTTCCCTTTTAAGTGAACACCACGTGCAGTCAAAAATATGGTGGACAAGACACTACCGCACTCGTCGACGAACACCACCTTGTAAGAACGAATTTATAGCTTTCCCCGATCCCTCACTGCACTTGCCGTGCTACGTATCGATCAATTAGGAATCAGAGTTTTTATTTGAGTACCCGCGATTTGTTTATTCGAATAACCGTCCAATTCCCGACCAAAAATCGACTGAAAAGGCCGACTACTGGTTCCAGGCTGGCCACTGGGGCCGTTACCCTACCTATACCAACGATCAATAGGATCTAAAAAAATGTATAAACCTAAAAACTTGCATTATTCCATAACGATACCTTTGGGTTCAATTGTCGTAAAGGACAAAATGCAGGTTTTCAGGAGAAGCAAAAAACTATTTTTTTTTTAGAAAACTGTCAATAACTTTTTTGTTTTTTGACCTATATTTGTGACATGTACATGAAAACAATGTAGATTGTTGGTATCTTTGACCTGGTGTAGCAATCGTAGTGATAAGCTAAACGGCTAAGAAGTTAGATGTTGTAAAGGACACGTCAAAATGCTATGTATGTCCTTTACACCCACGATTTTTTTGAGCAATTGGAGTTGATAGGGTCGTAAGTGACGGTCTTAGATAATTTTCTTACAAATTTGGGGCGTAAATGTAGTCAAAATGGTACAAATTGCGACTGTTTTCCGATAATTTTGCTCAAAACACATTTAAAACATTTATTAAAAAGTAGGAAAAATGGCGAATGAAAGCCGGATTAGACTTGTAGTATATTTTCTCTAAATATTTAGCCATAACAAAGAACTAGACAACTAATAAGTATGGAAACACTATTTGTTTCAAAACTATATGACATGTTTGCAACCATTTTAAACTTATTGTTTCAGTGCTGCGCTGTCTCAATAGTAATTTTAACGTATAAGCTATTACTTCTAGCAGGGGAACACTTTTGTAGTTAAGTGTCATCATCAGCCTATATCATTTCACTGCTGAACAACGGCTTTTCCTTAGCCTATGCGTATGAATGCATTAGGAGGCAAATGCCCATAATTGCCACGCTGGGCAAATGGGTTGGCGATCGCAGTACTATCATGATGCTTCTGCCCATCATCAATCTTCGATAAATAAATGGTCAGTGACACTTAAAACCCTTAGCCAACTCTTACTACGGGATTCGTTGGGGTGGTGACAAATGTATTCTTACTACCGTCATCACACGGCAACGTAGCACGGTTTCGTAGTATATGTAAATAACAAACACTAGGTAATGGTAATAGTAACGTTTAATAAGCAACTGTTGAAGTTCATGCTTATGTGATGTGACACAGGTAGTAATTGTAAGACTTTACAATAAAGAAGAACTAGGAATACCTACGGGTTAAGTTCCCCGGTACTGAAGGCACAGATTGTACCTATTTCTAGAATTTAACTCCCACTTACGACTATAATGTCTTCAGATATTATTTTATTCCAACTTATTTCTACTGAAGTTTCAGAACTACTGTCACATAGGTATATGTATAAACTAGGTACTTGGACAGTGGCTGATTACAGTTTACAGATTACCTTTAGTGTGTTTTATTTACATAAATACTACGATTGTCCCCTCTTAGATTAAAAAGTTGTGTGGATGTGGATTATGTTGATTTGACATGAATGACTATTAATATATTTTCCATACCTACATTTGTGTGTTTACAAACAAATTTAAGGTAATAAACAACAACAAAAATGACTTCGGTCCTTTACCACCCGGATCATTCAATAATTAATTGTATAAAAAACATAAGAATTAATTTTTCGTGCCGGTCGTAAAGGACGACGAAGAAAAAACTTGTTCTTTATACCCAAGTTTTCCATAGAACTACAGAAAGTAATCGTAAAAAGTAAGGGCGTAAAGGACATCACATAACGTATTAGGTCACTTACGACACTATTTTTATTTGTACATTTCCTTTACGACACAGAAAATTATTTATAATAAATTACTTGATATTTACGCCCCATTCGCTAAGCTATTTTTGCAAGTCAATAGTAGAAAATCTTGGTCGTAAAGGCAACTTTTTAAGAGACATCGAAACTTTAACTATACAGTTCGATAGCGCTTGAAATTCTGAACAAAACTGTATATATAACTCATTTTCGCCAAAATGTCCTTTACGACAATTGAACCCAAAGGTATCGATAAGATCACGCAATTTTAGAACACAATCTTGGTTTTGTTACGATCATAAAATTTTGAGTTCACAAACATTCGTAGTTAAAATTATTTATATTTATTAGTATTAGCCGTAAAAATATATTTGCGAATGCGTGTCACGATATGTGTCAAAGATGTCAGATGCTATGGAATGTCAGCCACATTTGCTTAGATTTTCTATAGATTCTACTGACGATTGATACTTAATACTCACTTCAAAAACATTTGTTTTGGAGGGCCTAAGTCCACTATCTAGTATCACACCTTCGAAAACAAGTTAAAATCAAGTGACAGATGAAAACTACGCGACTAACGTTTGTCTTCTGAACTGTAATATTTCAAGCCCCAATAAATATATATTCCATGGAATTACCAAAAGTAATTATATTTCTGTTTCAATGAACAGACGAAACAATTTAAGTCGTATTAAACTCGAATTCTCGAGAAATGAACGAATGACTCAATATAATGAGTCCAAATTTGAGTCACGTTGTTTCAAACACTTCTGAGTAACAACAAAGAAACTGTCAGTAATTCCTTACAAAGACAAAGTCCTGGCAATCATTTTGAATGAAAAAGTTTTGGAAAGTTTGTTAGAGATTTCTTGGATGATTATTGATTCGGGACTTTTGGGTACCTACTTGGAAGGTTATCCCGTTTGTTAAACATTTTTGAGCACCATAGATAACAATACCCGGATTTGTGATCGCTGATCCAAGTAATCTTTGGGCGGCACCATCCCCCTTTGTCTATAACAGTGTATTTATGGAATAAAGAAATTTGGACTTGAATTTTGAATCTTTTACATTAAATAACTCATAGGAATATACATTTACAGGTAAATTCACGAAAGCTGGCAAGAATGGATTGAGTAAGTGACAGAATGTATGGATGTCTGACTGGATGATGACTATGTGTGGATGTCAAAATGACCGTAGGTAGATACAGGCTGGTATAGG
>JALPQI010029444.1:0-13489 GCA_025490895.1 Thaumatotibia leucotreta
TAATAATATTAAACCAAAAACGTTAGCAAAACTCAACATTTTATCTAGTTTACAAAACAGGGTACTATTTGAAGTCTCAAATCTCTGAAACTATAAGACCTACGGTAATGCATGTTATCTCATCTTGTTACAAATTCATTAATCTTTAAACGTTACCTGATACATATTGTCAAAAAACGTAAGACTTTTTTTATAAAAATCAGAAACTAAAAATAGACGGTAAATTTCACAGTTTTTCACGTATAACGCAGCTAGCACAACTTTTTTTTGCTTGCAAAATGTGTTTTTATACTGCCCTATGGTGTCTAAATAACATACCAAAAATGCAGCTTTACTTCATGTTTTGCGAGTTTAATGTACGATTTGACCGTACTACTATGTTTTCACACGTCTAATCACTGCTATGTTGCGCTTGTCGCTTGTCCTTAAATATTCTGTAATAAATAATCGCCATGTCCATGCCCGGCAAGTTTCCGGTGTCTTCTTTAACAAACACCTTGGCTAAGCTCATTTTATTTGATAAATCGCTTGGAGAAACAGTCCTCAGGGTAATGCAAGAGTCGTCGAAAAGAGCAAAATCGTGTGCAAGCGTCCAAATCCGTATGTAAAGTAACTAGTTGATCCTCGATCGTGCAAGTATACAAAATCCATGCAGAAGTCATTGAAAATAGCAAAATTATAGAGGATAACGCCTACAAACAAAGCCGTTATAATAGCGACCCCAGATAAAATATAGGGAAGATTCCGTGTATTAAGACATACCTGAACAAACTATTGTCATCCTTTACCATCTCAAGATGTATTCCATAAGGAAAAGAGACAAATAAGTTAGCTCTACTTGGTCTTGAATTCTATCAATGACTCCATTTTCTTGTACAATGCTACCAACCTGACTAGATAAAATGTCATTACTATTAGTGTTGTCCAGTCTTCATCGTATGCTTTTATCGGCAATAATCATATTTTTACCAAATTAGATAGGAATACAGTAGGAATAAACCTTATTTCCTACTCAAAATCACGATCTTCTGCGATCCTTAATATGTCATGGTTTCTAAATCTACATTTTAGGATAAAAATAAAATCACAAAATTAATGAAATTTTATCTTTAATTAAAAAAACTAAACAGAAGGTCATTTTATTTTTTTACATAATTTTATTAACTCGTACAAATCTTAGAATTTAGACAAGTTTCTGGACCTGACGCCTCAGTGCTGCCGCCCTGGTGAACGGCATTTCAGAAAACCCTCATTATAACATGTTTTATGGAACTTATCATCCCTTAAAGCATACCTAACAATTTTCGTATGGTGGCTTCTTTGTAATTTAATCACTTGTGTGTCATTATTAAACTAAACTTAATTTACTTTCTGGTTGACATGACATTGGATGATTACCAAATATGGTGGGTACTACTTCAGAATGTAATCACTTATGCGCGTACCCTTGCCTGAAACAACAGCTTAAAAATGTGCGGAGCATATTTTTGAATACTTTTTAGGGAACCAGTCGTCTGCCTTTTTGATATTTTTGACCCTTAATAGCCTTTGTTCAGTGTCCTGTGGCAACCTGTTGGAAATTAAAAACATCGATTCATTTTCTGAGTTGGCTATCAATACATTTATCGATATCACGATCGGTCTCTTAGTTACAACACTATGCGATACAAATATTTGAATCCCACTATTTATAATTACATTACGAAGGCAAAATACGAATGGTTAATTCACAAAACTACACACATGTATCCGGCAACAAATATTGAATAAGATTTTTAGTTACTTTTACCTTAATAAGGTTCGAAATATTAAAATTCAAGTCAAAACTAAATTACCGGTGAAACGTAATGTCTTTATTTTGTTCCTTCAGGTAACCCTGGCGGTTTTTACACCCTGGAACCACACAAGTCATCACTTTTATCACATTCCGTGCACTTATCGAACAGAAATATACATGAAAAGTTTTATTTTAATCACTTTTACTACTTGCGGTTTAGGTGCACTAGTATACCCAAACAAAGATCGTTAACAGGCATTGCCGGCGTCACCCACAGATAATAATAGACTCGGTCTATAAATTTATGTAGGATTGAGTGAAACGGAACGTAAGAATGTTGTATTGTGAGTGAATGAGACAAATATATAAATAATGTATACGAGTATGAAAGGGATAGCATGAATGACCTGAGACGGCAGAGAGGGAGAACGATTGTCATCTGCTCGATGGAAAGACGGCTGTTACGTGCCTGTAGTTTTATTTTCCGTTCTAAAATATAATAATTATCAGTAATAAGAGTTTTACTTTCGCCTCCACTTCCTACAGTGGTGTCAGAAGTGGGATCTACAGAAGTAAAAGGAAAAGACGGGAAAATAGTGTGATTTTTCGAAGACTGCTAACGAACAAAGAAGTACCGTTAGACTACGGTTGTAACTACCTACGAGTCCTGCATTCAAAACTTGAAGACGGTTAAGACGTTGAATTGCAGCGAATCCAGGGGTACACATGTCTCCAGGTTCCAGACGTAACAGCAGACAAGCAGATTTCGACGAAGAGAAGATGGGAACGTCGCGAAATGACTGTGGTGCGGCAATGTTACACCTTACCGAAGGGCTTATTCCGAAGTTCACCGGCCAGGAGAAGACGTATCCTGCGGCCAGGTGGGTGCAGGACGTGGAGGATAGCTCTGAACTGTGTGGGTGGACGCCGTTGCAACAGTTGCTGATGGCGAGACGGTCGTTGGCGGGAACGGCGTTACTGTGGTTTCGAGCAGAGCGCATCTTTAAGACTTGGGATGATTTCAAAGCTGCAGTACTCAAGGAGTTCCCCGACAACATCGATGCTAAAGCTATACACGAGTTGATGAGTTCCCGACGCAAGAAACCTAGTGAATCATGTTTAGAATACATGTTTACGATGAAGGAATTAGGCAAAAGAGGGAAGATGGCTGACTACGTAGCCATAAAGTACATCGTGGAAGGCATAAAAGATCAAGAGGTCAACAAGATAATGTTATACGGTGTTACGACATACAGCGATCTTAAAGAAAAGCTGAAAATATATGAGCAGTTAAAGACTAATATGGCGGGTTCGAGTTATAACCGCGATGCAGGTCGGTCGAACGAGAAGGCTCCCGGTCCCGGGCGAGGTGTGCGCTGCTATAGCTGTGGAGAGAGAAGTCATACGTCGGCGGAGTGCCCGCATAAGCAGAAGGGTCTGAAGTGTTTCAAGTGCAACGAGTTCGGTCACATCGCATTGGCGTGTAAAACAGCTGTTTCGCAATCATCTGTCTCTGCAACTTCACACGGCAGGAACGACGTGAAAGCAGCGTCGAGCGATGAAGGTGGCAGCACTGCGAAGAAATGGTCAAACGGAACGAGTGGCGCTAGTGTCGCAGCGAAACGAACTTTTTACGGTTCTGTGAGTGATGGTCGCATCACTAGTTGCGGTGACGCGATTGGCGAATCGACCGTAATGGCGGATCTCTGTCTGACAACCGTCAAAGGGGACAACAATAATCATGGCTGCCGGAGTTTGATGAACAGAAATAAGCCGGTTAAACGAGTTACTGTGTAAAAAAAAACATCGTAGCCTTGGTTGACTCTGAAAGTGATGTGAACGTGATGTCAATCGCTTGCTATAGTGATCTCGGTGCGCGAGAGTTGGACAATAGAGAGACTGCGCTATTGGGACTAGGTGCAAACAAAGTAAAGTGTTACGGGCTGATCGATTTGGACATTGAAATAGACGGACAATGGTATAATGACGTTTTGTTCTATGTAGTTCCTACTAGTGCTATGCCTTACGCTATGCTTCTTGGACAGGATTTGTTAGAGCGTTGTATTGTAGTCATGGAGCATAACAACGTATGGTTAACCCCAGTCGGTAGGTGGGTGTATGACATAAGCGTGTGTGATTCCTTGGTTACAGGTCCATTGAACCCAGATGTTGAGAGCGAGGTGAATAAGCTGGTGGAGTCGTACATACCGCGTAAGACGAAAGAAGCGCCCGTCAAGTTGAAGATTGTGTTGAAGGATGACATTCCGGTTGCACAACGACCCAGAAGGTTGGCTCCAGCCGAGCAAGAAGAGGTTGACCGACAAGTGGCTAAGTGGCTCGACGATGGTGTTGCACGGGTAAGCTTTTCCGAATATGCCAGTCCTTTGGTGCTTGTCAGGAAAAAGAATGGAAGTACTAGGGTGTGTATTGATTATCGACGTATTAACCAGAAAATGGTGAAAGACGAATATCCTATGCCAGTGATAGAGGACCATATTGACAGATTGGTAGGAGCAAGGGTTTTCAGTACATTGGATTTGAAAAACGGGTATTTTCATTTGCCGGTGGATGAAGAATCTGTCAAATTCACCTCATTTGTCACAGCGACAGGGCAGTTCGAGTTCCTCAGGGCTCCTTTTGGGCTCTCCCTCTGTCCTAAGGTGTTCACGAGATTTATCACTGCCATTTTTAGGAACCAAGTAGCTAAGGGGATTGTTTTAATTTTCATTGACGATTTGATTATTCCCGCAGCAACCGAAGAGGAAGCAGTGAGCAGACTGAAAGAGGTACTGGATGTGGCTTCGGAATATGGGCTCGCAATAAATTGGAAGAAGTCTCAGTTAGTCCAGAAACAAGTCGAGTATTTAGGGCATATAATCCAGGATGGACAGGTGAAGCCCTCACCAGAGAAGACTGATGCTGTAGCAAGATTTCCAGAGCCGACCAACACAAAGCAATTGCAGAGCTTCATTGGTTTGACTTCCTACTTCCGGAAGTACATTAAAGATTTTGCGCTGATAGCAAAGCCCCTTACAGATCTGCTCAGGAAGGAAAATGAATATGGGTTTGACGAGTCATGCAGAGCAGCGTTCAGGGAGTTGAAGAATAAGTTGACCAGTCAACCAGTACTAAGACTGCTCAACCCGAAGCTGAGTTCAGAGATGCATACAGATGCCTCAAAGGTAGCCATATCAGCAATTTTGCTCCAGAAAGGAGAGGATGCACAGTTGCATCCTGTATACTACATGAGTCGGAAGACAACTCTAGCTGAAAGTAGATACACCAGTTACCAGTTAGAAGCGCTTGCCATAATAGAAGGAGTCAAGAAGTTCCGGTGTTACCTATTTGGCACACACTTTAAAATAGTCACTGACTGTAAGGCGTTCCAGATGACTCTGAACAAGAGGGATCTAGTTATGTCAACTCAGGTTGCAAGATGGATTCTACTTCTACAAGAGTATGATTTCGAGATTGAGCATAGGGAAGGAAGCAAGATGCAGCATGTGGATGCGCTAAGCAGAAACCCATGTGTCGCGTTTATGAAAAGTAGTTCCATTCATGAGCAGCTCAGAGTAGCTCAGGATAATGATGAGGGTCTGAGAGCAATAATGGAGCTACTAAGAAGAAATGAATCTTACAAAGACTACTATCTGGACCATGGTTTACTCTACAAGGGTGAAGGGAGACATCTGGTGGTTCCAGTAGAACTAGAAAGAGAGATAATTAAAAGGGCACATGATCAAGGTCATTTTGCGAAGAAGAAAATGATGGAATTAATAAGTAAGGATTACTACATTGAAAGCTTAGAAAAGAAGGTTGAAAACCACATAGTGTCATGTATTCCCTGTTTACTCGCTACCAAGAAAAGTGGTAAGCAAGAAGGATTCTTACACAGTAGTGAGAAAGATGAGATACCATTGTATACCCTGCATGCTGATCATATAGGGCCCATGACGGAAACCAAACAGCTATACAACCACATACTGACCATAGTGGATGCATTTACCAAGTTTGTCTGGTTGTTTCCAGTGCAAAGTACCACAAGCAAAGAAACGATTGAGAAGTTGAGGATTCACCAGCAATGTTTTAGAAACCCAGTCAGAATAATAACGGACCGAGGCACGGCATTCACGAGTAACGAGTTTCAAGACTATTGCTCTGATGAAGGAATAGAGCATATTAAGATAACGACCGGCGTTCCACGTTCGAACGGACAAGTGGAGATCATCCATAGGTCGTTGACCTCGATTTTAACCAAGTTGTGTATAGAAAATCCTGCACAATGGTATCGACATGTCAGTCAAGTGCAAAGATGCATAAATAGTACCTACCAGCGCAGCATAAACACATCACCGTTTGAGCTACTTATTGGTACCAAAATGAAGCTTAAAGAAGATACAGAGATCTATGAATTACTTGAGCAAGAAAACCGAGACAGCTACATGCTGACCCGAGAGGAAAATAGACTGAAAGCGAAAGAGCAGATATTAAAGGTACAGGAGGAAAATAGGCGAACCTTTAATAAGAAGCGAAAGGAGAGTTCCAAGTACAAGGAAGGCGACCTTGTCGCTATAAAGAGGACCCAGTTCGGAGTCGGAATGAAGTTGAAGCCTAAATACCTAGGTCCATACCGAGTCATGAGGGTCATGGGACGAGATAGGTATCAGGTGCAGAAGTTAGACGATGCCACTGAAGGTTCCCGCAATACTACAACTTCTTGCGATCATATGAAGAGATGGCCTACACGTGTGGAATAGGTAGAGTTGGCCACAGGTAATTATGGTCATTAATCAAATTATTGCATGATTTTCGGGGAAACTGCGTTTATTTATACAGTGCCCCACCTACGTTGTTTTATGTACCTTTACCGTTGTTATGCTCACATAGACTTAGACTTAGAGATATGGTTCATGTTTCAGACCTTGGATGTATTGATAATGTAAAGAGTTAACTGTTGCCAAGGTAACCTGCTTGTTGCATTATTTAAGCCTACATATTGTTCTATTATTTTACGGTTTGTTAAAGTAAATAATGTGTTAACAGTATGACGCTGCCATGTAAAACTGTAATGTTATTAGACTGGAGACCAGTCAATGTGTCAGGACCAGCCGACTGTAGGATTGAGTGAAACGGAACGTAAGAATGTTGTATTGTGAGTGAATGAGACAAATATAAATAATGTATACGAGTATGAAAGGGATAGCATGAATGACCTGAGACGGCGGAGAGGGAGAACGATTGTCATCTGCTCGATGGAAAGACGGCTGTTACGTGCCTGTAGTTTTATTTTCCGTTCTAAAATATAATAATTATCAGTAATAAGAGTTTTACTTTCGCCTCCACTTCCTACATTTATATGTCTATGATAGCGACGATGTTGACGGAACGGATTGACGTTTATATTTTTTTTAATTCGCATTACATGGACAGACAAAGGCATTCATTCTATTAATCTAGTCAATCGAAATTTCTGTCAAATGATATTAATCAAAAATGTTTGTCTGAATAATAAAATGGAATTAAAAAAATCCACCTACAGTTTTCAACTTCATTTTGAGTTTGCTAACTGCAAAAAAAATAATATGGGCTACTTGGTAAAATTTAAGGTACCCAATTACGACCCGGTTGATAGGCAACGAAAAAAAGCAACAGAGATGTCATTGCGGTTTCAAATAAAATATAACGTCTTACTATATTTTTTCTTCTTGTTGATTATACTTTAAATATAATAAAATAAATCTTACAATAATGTGGTGAGTGTAAACATCGGTTCCGATCCCTCAGTTAAATTTATTCGTATGACATTTAGAGTTTTAATACAAGTCGTTTATTATTTTTTTTCGATTTCTCTCATTCGTACGGTCAAAGAGACTCAAAGATACCACAGGTGACCCAAGAGCTGGCAGCTACCTCGCTCAACAGATCAGCCTCGCGATCCAGCGGGGTAATGCTGCCAGCATCTTTGGTACAGTCAGCAGCAGATATACCTGAGCGGGCAAGGTGTCCAAGAAGTCATGTACACTTAAATCGTCAGAAAAATATAAACATCTAAGTTATCATTTTCACATACGCTTTCAGTTCGTCACATATATCTTAACATCCCAGTTTTTCTTTAACACGTACACGGTTATTTAATCACAATGTCAATAACGGTTACAAAGTCAGTGGTAACCTCAGATTAACGAATAGAATAGATACCAGGCAAAAATAGCAACTGAAGATGTATATCTGCTCTTAACATCTTTACGGATTCAACTGTGCGGCAAAAAGAGATGAATATATATGAGCATAAGTGTAGGTCGTCCGCACTTTCATGATGTTCTAGAGATGTACCTGTGTCGATTTTCTATATCGATAAATTCGGTGCATGGCCTGAAGAACTTGATAACGCGAGATGATAAATAGGCTGATAAAATTTAAACTTAATTTGTCACAAATGAAATTCCTTTTTCTTCACCAAAATATCTCGAGTTATCAAGTTCTTCGCGCCATGCAGCAATACATAGACAACGGGTAGGCTATGTTCATATAAATGTTTATTTCTGCAGGCATCGCATGTGGCGCATTTAAAGTTATTGATGATACGTGAATGCAGCACATATGTACTTATAATGGCCCAATTTAAATATAAGGAAAATATGAAATTTGCTCGTCTGAGCTAAGCGACGTTAACTTACCTGCACATATCGCCGAAAAGTGACAATTTGATAATATTACGTAATGCTGGACTTAAAATATTGTTGCCAGGTTATGTTTGTACCTTTTTTGCGAGATATTGATGACTTTCTGATTTTAGCTGCACATGAAACGTGTTGTGTTATTTTAATAAAAGTAAGGTAATCAAAACGCACTTTATGGTGCTCCCACATTGGATGTTATTTCTGTAATAAAAAGTTTTTTTTTTTTTTTTTTATACCACGTCGGTGGCAAACAAGCATACGGCCCGCCTGATGGAAAGCAGTCACCGTAGCCTATGGGCGCACGCAACCTCAGGGTGTCACATGCGCGTTGCCGACCCAATAAAAATAACGTTGGCACAACAAAGTGGCTCCACTCCACCTGATCGTAAGTGAAAAGTAGAGCCCAAATCGCGGCGGCAACGAACAGGAGACAATTAGTAACCTGTTAGTTGCCACCGCCTTGCTGGCCCGCTAGATGCTGGTAAATACACCGGCTGACCCCGAAACACGGCAAACACGAAGGTAAGTCATTTCACGGGCGTTTACACCGAATGTACGGTGGTAGCC
This sequence comes from Thaumatotibia leucotreta, assembly GCA_025490895.1. Taxonomy (NCBI): domain Eukaryota; kingdom Metazoa; phylum Arthropoda; class Insecta; order Lepidoptera; family Tortricidae; genus Thaumatotibia; species Thaumatotibia leucotreta. The sequence goes on from JALPQI010029444.1 coordinate 9,025, forward strand.
AACCAGGCGGGTACTAGTAAAAATACCCTACCACCGGCTAACTTATGGCAGTATGAAGTAAAATCATGGCAGTTATGAAGTAAAATCCCAAATAAAATGTAGTTTAAGTAAAATCCCAGTATTTGATCATCAGTTCATCTCGATCACTCATAATTAATTAACTTTTTGCACAATCACTTCGACCAAACAAACAAAAACGCTAGAATATATTTACCAAGATTTACAAATTTCGAACGCATTATGCCGAACATGCCATAGACGAAATAAAAAGAAAATAAGGCGGTTACTAGGCGCTACTCATGCATACATGTCAGGTTCTCAATTACGAAAAATGTGGTTGCGTTCAAGAATATCTAAATGTCAAATGTAAAAATAATAAAATTATTTGATAGAATTATGGTTTTTACCTTCGTTTTGTAATATCTAATATTAAATCTATCTTCTATCTAAACTATTAAAACGCATTTCAGATTATTTTTACATGTTGACTTAGATCATGAAAATAAAGATGAAACCTATTTTCAGTCGAATTGAGAACCTCCTCCTTTTTTGAAGTCGGTTAAAAAGCAACTTACTACTGCAAATGAAAACAAACCTGACGCAACGAGTTTTTTATATTGCCCTCTAAATAAAATTGTTTTGGTCAAGTGGGCTCTTATTTTCTCGTGAGGCACGCATGCCTGTTTGATTAAATGGTAGATATAACGAATCCAAACTGAATTGCAACTACTTTTTTTCGAAAAAAGTCAAACATTTTAGCATTTCATTAAAGTATAATATAAAATATTGTTTTGTTTCGAGGAAGTCGATAAAAATTTGCACATCTCTATGCGACATAACATAACCTTGCATGATCTTAAGAAAATTATTTATATTTGTATAATTATGGATAGATATATGAATTTATCAATAACTACATGTACTTCTATCTCGGCTTAATAGGTCTAGGCTAGATTTTTCTAACAATAACATCAATAAATTGCCATAATCACCGATGAAAGGAAATTTCTTCCTCCGAATTTTCCTTATGCCCTGAATGGGATTTGCAGTGTTTAATTACGCAGGACATTGTTCCATAGGACACCTTGAAATATATTTTCTCCACCACGTGTTTCACTTTTAAATTTATTTTCGTATTTCACCACAAAATATTTTAAAATATGCGAGATGAGCTGCGAAACATTCAAACACTATTACACGACTACGAATGGTTGTTGTTGTCTATGGATATACTTTGAGTTAATAATAGTTCATTTAATTTAGTCGGGTTAAAAAACATCAGTGTTTAGAGTTTTTAGAAAAGACATCAATTTTGACAGCCGAGTTGTCGACCACCTATGAATCGGCGGAACTAATCGTAAAGTTTCGTCTCGTTCACTCATAGGCTAAGAGATCTTAAAATGTGAATAAGACATAGTTACATTAGTTTTTATTTTTACTTGGGGACATTGGTGGTAACTAAGCACTCAAATTTAAGCAGTTGTCATTAATATCTACACGCACTGCCAATCACATACGTCAGCAGCCAAGGTGCCACCCGTTGCTTAGCAGTTGTTATTTCAATGGTAACTAAGCACCAACATTTTATGTGAATAACTTTCAATACTGCAACAGTTACGAGTTAACGTTATGAATGTTATGATAATCCCATCAAAAAAATTACATGTAAAAAGGTGCAAGTCTCGCAACGCAGTTTTTGAAAGTACTGCAAAAGTCCTTTTTACTTACGGTTACGGTCGGTTTTTTTTACTTAGTACAGTCGACAACACAGCTGTCTATATACCCCAAGTTCCAAAAATAAGTATACAGGACTTTATTGTCTGAACACTAAAGCCGTGTATACATATATTTGACACTTTGGGTGTATAGACAGCTGTGTTGTCGACTGTACCGGGGGGTGTCAATAGAACTCGATTTCCGCTAACTTGCTCTTTTTAGAAACTGTAGAGGAACATTTTTTTTATAGTTATCAATACAGACTACCTAAGCCAAATTAGCTCCAGAAGATTAGATACAATAAGGCCGTATCAATAAAAGATATCTGTATTTTTTTATTATAAAGAAAGACTTGGCCATCACCCACAACAAGATAGGTAGGCATATTTTTTGTGATATTCATCATTATACGCATAAGTGGAATACGAATTTAGGGTCCATTTAAGAAACTTGGATTCTACGTATAAAAATTTGGGTCAGATTACTTTGCCTCTCATGTGAATAAAATATTGCTAAGTTGAACATTTGCCGTTGGTGTTGTATCGTCGCTGTTCCTACAAAAGTCGCTATGTGTTTTATTGCTACTTTACAGGAGACACAAAAAACTGTTTATTTTGAATCTTGTTCACTCAAAGTAGGCCAATATTTTATTTTGATAAATATGTTCAGTTTAACATATTTTAAAGTATTTTCTAATTATAAATCTCAGGGGGCCAATTCTACTAACATGCATTCAGTTTAGGTTCGATAACGGTTCTGCTGTAATTCAGTTTCTATTCAGTGTCAGTCTGAGTGACAAAGTTATTCTACTATTTTGTGATCTAAATTGGAACGTAATCTAAGTAGAATCGCAAACGAATCGCAATAGAACCGAAACGTTTAGTCCAAAGACTAAATAAGCTGATTTGAGTGTTACCATGACGATAATATTTTTTACTACTAAATTAAAGTGTCACATTTAATGTACAAATTTGAGATTATTTTATGAATTTATGTTACTAATTGCGTATTTTTCAATTAATTAACTTGATATTTAATATATTAAACAAAAAATATGTCAAGAAACCTCAAATAACCAAAAAAAAAAAAACTATCTGTGTCAATGACGTACACGTCAAACTTCAAACTCCGCGCCAAACTACAATAGTTTAGATTTCTTTTGTCGACATGGAAGCCAATCGAAGAAGAAATACCTCAGTGAGGCAACTGGAGCTTCTTATTACGTTTATGGAGGAGCACCGTGACTTAGCACTGGGACGTGTTCGGTCACGGGAAGCCAGGGCTTTGTCCTGCCGCTTGTGGGCCCAATGTTCCACAATATTGAACGCGGAAGGTGTTGCTAGAAGCCCTAAGGAGTGGACAAAAGTTGGCTTATTTTTAATTGGCCTCATGTGATATCCAAGTTCACAAGTAATAGAGGAAGTTTTGCTTTAATAAGACATGTTTACATTTTAGTTTTGGAACGATTACAAATGCCGGGTGCGTGGTAAGTTGACCACCATCCGGAAAGAAAGGAACAGAACTGGTGGTGGACTTGGCACAGCAGCTCCATTAACCACTTTAGAAGAAAGAGTTGCTGCCATATTAGGGTCAGATGTGGGTCCCATATCTGGTGTTCGAATGGATCCAGTTCTGGATGTGGTGGTTTGTTGATTACCTTCATCAGATATTTATTAGATTTCTTTACAATACCCTTTTTTCATACTTATAGGTATCTTAATTATTTTCAAGGTTCAAAATGAGAGAGCAGACAGCAATGTTTTTAATGGCCAACAAGTGTCTGTAAATGCGGATTCAGCAGATTCATTCATCATGTAAGAATGAAATTCCTTTTCAGTTTATTTTATTACAATTACCTATAAAATTGTTAATTATCTATCTTATTATTTACAGAGACATATCAAACATTGGACAAGACCTATTAAATAATGACATTGACCGGACCCTGACCGTTGAAACTCCACCCCATATCGAAACACAAAACAATATAGGAGACAATATTGTAGCGCCAACAAGAATCCCAATTGCACGAGAACCAATAAGAAGCCCAATTGCACGAGAACCAACAAGAAGCCCAATTCACACGGAAAATGTTCATGAGCAAACAGGTTCATAGATGGATGATATCTATTACATGGATTTTGGTCATTCATTTATATTATATTGCTAATAGCATGTTATGTTTTAGATCAACAGTTGAGAAGGGAAAGAAGACCCAGGAGACCTCGTCCACGGGGCCCTGTACAGTATAGTAAGTACTATAAAATAATGAAAGTATAACACTCAAATATTTTATTAACTTTTTAAAGTTATTTAAATTGAATTGATCGCCAGTCAGTTTCACATAACATTTTCTTTCATATAGGTAACACTGCCGCACTTGATGAAGCTAGAGCCACTATATCACGTATAGAAGAAATGCGTGCAAGAACCGAGGAGGCCACAGCATTGGCCAATTTGAAAAGAGCAGAAGCAGACTTAAAGAATGCTGAATCTTTTAGCAGCATTGCATTATCATTAAAAATCATAGCTGATAGTATAAAGGTTCATTTAACACACACGTAGGGTAGGTATTTATTACTTAATTTAATCTTTTCAACGCCAACGACTCATATGCGCCTAGTGGCTGTTGTTATAGCAATAAACTTAATATTAATTTTATTGCTTGAAAAAGCTTTGAATAGATTAAATAAGCTTGTGTTATTAGATTGACCATACATATGATTATTCATTTTGGTATTTGTTTGTT